>JAOYNU010103008.1:17032-135399 GCA_026745395.1 Tympanopsis confertula | reverse complement strand
TCTCCGCGGGTAAAATTGGCCAACAGTTCCAAATTTAGAAACTCATGAACAATACGATCTTCGGAGCATCACTTTGTGACTCAACGAAGAGGGCTCAAATTGTTGCACACGGCCTGAATAAGACCTTTTACACAGTGTCCCTCCATCAGAGGTCCGTGCGTTTCCTAATACCTAGCAACGCCCCAGAGTTCCCCCCGAATTTTTTTCCACCTTCAGACAAGAGCTAGTCAAAAGCGGTGTGTAGCGGCAACTAGAAGTCAGGTCATTGTTCGTCCGGGAAGGCCAAGCTCGGGGATGTCTCCGTGGGTAAAATTAGCCAACGATTCCAAATTTAGAAACTTGGACGTTGAAAGAGCTATCACCCACGTCTGGCGGCATCTGTTGACATGGCATTATCATGAGTCTGAGATCACGTGCATGTATGTTCATCTCCTCTTCACTTGTATCTTACACAGTTAAGGACAACAAACAACACAGCCATTAAACAACATAATCTCTGGAGCAACACTTGTAACTCAACAACAGCGCTCAGATCGTTGCACGCGGTCTAGATGAGACCTTTTACACAGCGTTCTTCACACTTTCAAGAGGGCACTACTGTAGCGGAAAGCGGTGTGGAAACGCAGCTCAAAATCGGGTTATCATTTTGCCGGGGAAGGCCAAGCTCTGGGATTTCTCCGCGGCAGAAGTTTACTCAATCTCTTACCGCCACCATTCGCTTCTGACACCATGATATTCAGCAAGGACGGCACATCAAATCGAGACACAGAATAAAATAGCGACTGCTCGAATCAATATAAATATTGTGTCTTTACCGAGTAATTTACACCCCTCTTACCACAAATACACATGTAGTCATTGGTCAAACTCGCCAGATGTCAACATTTTTGCCCCATCCAGATAACCGAGCACATGCAATACACTATCAAAGATCATTACTAACCCCTACAAGCACCGACCATCCTCAGGTATCCATTTCAGACCCCGGCATTTTGGGTTTCTTCGAAGATCAACGAGCCGCAGAAAGCTAGCAATATTACCCTTTCTTATGTTACCTCGCGTGTCGACTTGGAAGAATGGCTACTGGGAGCATTATTTTGGTGTCTCATTGTTCCCAGTAACATTTCAATGCGATTCCTAGCTCCTGGGATCAACAGCTTCTCTTGCTACGTTCGTGATGCACCAAACATCGGATTGTGAGGCACGCAGCGCTATGACACCCCCGTCTTATGACGCCTGATCTCGTGGCCAGCAATCTGATGATGATCCCCGAAGGACCCTCCTCTTAAGATTATGTTTTGAGCGAGAAACGCTCCCAGGAGAACATTCGCTTAAAGAAGTTTTAGGAAAACTCTCGGGAACACGCGGATAATGAGAGGATGCTCCTACGAGCGATGCCTGTTCTCTTGCTTGAGTACACACTCAACTCTGCGCTATTAGATCAGGTTTTGTGGCCGGCTGCGGTTCCCCTGCAGCCAATCATTGACCAGCCTGCTGCCGCGGCTGCCCTGGAGCCAATCCAGTTTAGCTGCAGCGGGAGCGGTGGAGCTTGCTGGTTGCAGTGGGACGGCGGCCCAGGAAGTCGCTTCGCTGAGACTGCCACGAGACCCAAAATATTTGGCGGCAATCAGAATAGGACAACGGTACCGATCTGGAAGGCTGATAATGCGGTTTTAGCTCCCCCCCCACCCGAAGATCTCAAGGCCGATATAAGCCCAAAATGCTTTGGCGTAGGAGAGCAGGCGTCCGATGAACCAGTTCACCTGACGTATGTCCGCCTATGCCGCTCTTGCTCATCGGTGAGCCTTACTGGGAGTGTTTCACTCCCACGAGCCTGCTCCCAGGAGGATTTTTCTACTGGGAGCAAGTCCCTCGGACTGCGCTTCTATATGCTTAGACGCCCTGGGGCCAGTCTCCCAAGGTCGTGCTTTCATTGAGGCCTTCCTACGAGTGTACTCATCTTACAGGATTCCCATATCCAATTTTCACCCAGGTCCGTATGAGATATATGTTGCTTGTTGCAAAGCCCGTCGTGATGGCGATCCGAGGACTGATGCCCATGGTAGTCATAGCTCAACTGACATGTATCCTAGGTCGTGAAGCTGTGGAGTCATATCTTTGGCCTTAGATACTCAGCCTTAGGGCGGGTGAGTTGGGGCCAGGGCCTCCTAGCTGTAGACCTACGTCCACAGCTCTCCGTCGAGCTTGGCTTTTAGTCTGCCAACTGGCGTCCAAGGTAGCTTTGCCGCCATAGCTGACTTAGATCTCTAGTTTTGTTTAGGTCCACGTGCGCTTCTGCAGGGCCCTCTTGCGAGGCTGAGCTTTCAGGGTATATATAGCCAAGAGCCTTAATATTGGACATAGTGACTTTAAGTTTATCTCTCAATACATCTAGTTGAACCATACTTCTAGTGGATAGTGGCATGTTCCCCACCAACGCAGATTGACTTAAACGCTACTTGTTGGAACCCAGATGCTCCGGCGACACAGACCGTTGAACCCAGTAGATGAGGCATACAATCTGTTGTCTTGAGCTGCCTGCACAGGACTTGAATTCAGATGACTCAACGTCTGTCAAGGGTAAAACAGAATAATGAATACATGTTTGAGGTATATCGCAATAAACCAAGTATGTCAAAAATTTGAGGTTGATATAGCTATCGAGAAATGCTTTAGACCACACTTTATTGGCGCTGACCACCGCTTCGTCCGCTTTTTTTTTTCTGCGGGATGCTTAAATCTACCCACTGTTACAGACCCACAAGGAGGGAAACCAAATGGAACAACGATGACCAACCATATGAGACCACGTGTGATCGATGCTCGTGCTTCATCGTAAGATGGTTGATCCACTTACCCCAGTATTGTCAGATTTGTGGTGCATCATAAGAAATCGAACGATTCTGGTGTACCATGGTCTGCCGTAGGATCAGCTGAAGAAATCGGACATCGCGTGTATCCTACGACGCAGATGTAATTGTCAATTCTGCAAGGCACGTCGCAGGAGCCGAGTCATGTCAATATGAGCCATTTAAATTCGGAAAATTGGAGCGTGTCGCCCGAAGGACCGTTTCTTGGGAAACAGGCTCGCCTAGGGTAGCGCGTATCTCAGGATCCACCGCAATATTCACTCTTGTGGCAAGTCCTGCGATCACCGGCACTCTGAGTCATTTAGATCCCTCAAGCCCGTGAAATCGCAGGGACAAATGGATCGCAGGATCCGCTCGATCCTGGGAAGGGCCGGTTCTCACGATATGCACGGATTCGGAATCAGTGCCAAAAAGTGTGCGAAGCGTAGGGACAGATGGATCGTGGGACCAGCCAGTTCCCACGATATGCACGGGCTTGGAAACCGTGCTAAAACCCATGCAAATCGTAGGATCAGACGGATCGCAGGATTCACTCGATCGTGGGAACAGCCGGTTCTCACGAACAGGGTCCCCGTAAGAATAGGGCTGTAGCGCCGTTCATCCTTGCCTTCTCCACACCTCCCAAACACCTTTAACCGCCCTCTTGGCGATCTTACGGGACCCCATGTCGTAAGATGCTCCACGTGTGGACGTATCTAGCACCCGGCCGTAGGATAAACCCCATCTCAAAATGGCGGCGATCTTACGAGAGCCCTGTTCTTACGAGGACCCCGCTCTTACGGGGGTACGTGTCTTGAGATATTCCACGAGAGGGCATAAATCTACATCAACGTCCAATCAAATTGAGCCCTCCCCAATCCGCAAAGGCTCCGTAGCGGCAAATTTGTTGCAAGTCCTGAGAACCGTGAAGATTTGTGCAACCTTGTTTATCTTGCGAACTGGACCAAAGTTGGAGGGCCGTCAAGTCGCGCTTATCATAAGATGCACCAAAATCGGTCAAGATGAATCCAGCTGGACATTTAGATACTGGATATTCGGATGACTGCGAGCGGTCATCTTGGGGAGGGCAATACCTGGAGGTCCGTGCGTTTCGTACAATCTGATACCGCATTGAGCATCGCATCTGTTGCCCGCACTCCCTTAGACCTTACATATGACTCCTGGTAAAATATTGAAAGCTCGGTGTATTCCTACGCCAGAAAACTCAACATGGGGTCATATTATGTTAACGAGGAGCGATGTCTTTTCAATGAAGGCAAAAGTTCACAAAAGGGTTAGTCGACTCTAGAGTTCAAAGAGGCGCTAGGGCCCTATGGCCCCCTGTAGGACGCCATCATTCAAGAGTACGGCCAAATTTCGAGAATGGCTACACTCATGCCAGGAGGATATCGCTCTGCCACTGAATTCCGCTTCGACAAAGGACAAGCCGACGCCATTATCTAAACCACCGCCTATCACCATAAACACTACTGCCTGTCCGTAATCTGGTACTCGCGTCGGGAACACAACGAGATTCGTCCGTCAATATCAACACCCTTCTAGCGGACTTCGGAGTGTGGACTAGGCTCCTAAGTTTGCAGATTCCCCCTGCATCTCCTCTCGTCTATTAGTTCAATTTTACTGTAGAGGCTCTACATTCACATCGTAAGATGGCACCATTCTTACTTACATTTCAATCTCCCGGCATCAGACTACAGAGGATGTTCCTAAATGGTAAGATATTTCTGGGTGATAAGTGGTAAATGAGCGTTCGACAATTTTGCTGTCTCAAACTGGGGAGTAACGGTCGACGTTTAGCCTGCGCCGAGGTGGACCGTATCGCTGTCTCAACGACCCTTCGGTAGCCATGCTGTTTACATTCGTCGCTGAAAATCCACTGCTCTGACAATGTTCTTCCCGACGTGGTTTGCTGTATGCGGTCTGGTTCTTGGAATCTTCACGGCTCTTGAGTCGTGTAGAATAGCGCACCTGTAGTGAGCCCACTGATCTCTTAGGGAAATATTGTCCGATTTGTTTCCACGTTAAGCCTCTCATTTCCTTCAATTCGATCAAAAGCTCGTCGTCTTTGGACAGAGTTCGAGGTTGTCTTTTTGATTTTCCAACCTGGGACCTTTTCTGCCGGGCAGGCTTTCTGCGTTGAGCTTCATGTTCGCAATCTGGTGGAGCCCCGCCAGGCTCCTGCGAGCAGGTACTCTCATTTCGCTCCTCAAGCGTAATTGAATACACGACCTTTGACAGAAATATCTCTCGTGTCAGGAAACCTCGAATGAGGATCGTCTCCATATCGGATAGACTAGATACGGGAAATTGACTCCTGAGGGCTTGGAAGTGAGATTTCTCATTTCTTGAGGTGCGTGAAATGCTGCGCCGCGGGGGGAAGTTGCGATGAGGGACTTTGTTATGTCCTAGATGAGTAGAAGTGCTTTGGATTGCCGTCTGCGCCGCTCCTTTGGATCGGCGGGATAAGTTAGAGCTCCCGCTGACGTCGTCCGCATCACCCGCATCATTAGAGCCGTCGCTGCAGCCGCCATCATGTGATGGCTCGTATGGGCCTCGCTTTCTCTTTGGACAAGTCGTCGGGGCCGACGGTGTGAGTTCCCTCATATCTCGCTCTCTGGTACGTGGATTGGTGATGACGACAGATTGAAGCTCCGTCACTGAAGGGAAATTTGCATCTGTATCGGTTCGGTTGCATTTTGACAGCCCTCCACCATGCTGTGATATAGGTGAGATAGAGATGGGACGCTCTGATGACCTGATTCGATGAGGTTCACATGATATCGACGGGATTCTGATTCCCTTGGGTAGAAGCTCATTCTCAGCATCGGTAAGTTCTGCTTCGTTTGCCTCAGCTTGAATACTCTCACAGCGATCTGCCATCAAGTGGCCACCGCGTTCCTCGGAAGGTGTCCCTTCACTGTCCGTGCAAACTGACGACTTGAGTCTAGGCTCATCTGGCCCAGCTTCGACATCGCCAGTTGATGAGGAAAAATCGCCAGACAGAAGACCGGATGGAGGATCATGATTCTTTTTATCTGTAGAGCTCAGAGCGTGTTCGTTGGTTGTTGTATTGAGATGCTCCTTCCCAGCAGTGGACACAGAGGTATTGGAAGCTTGCAGAATCCTGGACTCCGCTTTGGCTAATTCTGTATACCAGAATTAGGTGACAGGCTAATAGTAAGTCAAGAATGTGGACTTACCTGCGATTTCAGATGGCACTGTTTTGTTTTCACTTTCATCCACTTCGGCCGCGCGTAAAGGCTCATCCCTGAGCGATACCAAGCCTGAAACAGCGGGCTCTTTCACACTATCTGATTCGCCAGGAGGTTGTAAAGGAGACATATGGGTGCTCTGACGCCACGCATCATCCTGAATCTCTGCTTGAGATACATTTAATTAGCCCTTTGATTGTCCAACACGCTCTCCAGGCGGGATAGGATAGGGGAAACCGATACTTGAGACGTACTGTTATTACAAAAGTCGCCTGGACTTGAAAGCGACGCCCCATCGAAAACATTCAACAATCCACTATTAGACCAGTGAGCGTTCGATACTGGGCCATCTGTATCTTCTTCTAGAGTCACATCCGGAATATCCATGCAAATCTCATCCGACAAATCTAAAGCCACCTCCCCAGCTGACTCAGTGAGGGGTAATGACGGCCCGAGTTCAACAGGTGGACGAGGAACCATTCCAGGATACCGCGCACGTGTTGATAAAGGAAACCCCGACGGCCAGACTCGATTCGGTGGAAAAGGACAGCTTGAGAGGGGACCCTCAGATGATGGGTTTGAATAAGAATGAGGGTAGGAACCAATGGGCTGTGGCACTTGAAATTGTGTCTTTTCTGGAGGCGGGCGATAGTGGATGATTTTGTCGAGACTTATGGGAGGCATATTGTGATAAGTTGAAGAGAAATAAGCCGGTGTCGAAGGTCAGCTTCCTTCCGTCGAGAGGTGCTGGCAAGATTCTTTATATGCACATTCTAGGGCTCCTAGTCCTTCAGTTCTGTAACTAGCTCGTCGTTCCGGATTTTTTGCGGAATCGTATAGACAATGCCACCCGAGAAGGGTACTGCCTGTCGGCAATGTGATCGGTACAACTCCGCCAAGAATGGCCAGGGAGCCACATGCACAAAGACGACCACATGCGGGATTTTTCTCATTGGATAATAGCGTCGCATCGTCGAATTTGACCGGGCCCTTCAATGAAGGCGTCAATCTGCCTTGCTGCGCCTTGCTGAAAAGATGGATGGAGCTAAAGGATCGTCCCCCAAAGTGTCCTTGGCGCGAGCACCAACGTCCATTCGGGAGAATTATCGTGCTCATCACAGTCAGACTGGCCCAATCAGGGATCCATTAAGCCACAGGATTCCGTAGACGACCAAGACATCCGCTCTTTGGCGTCAGCATCTAGAATAATTGATAGGTGGACACAAAGAGCATCCAATGACAAATGAATACGTGGAGAAGCTAGCGCACGGAGAGAATAGTGTCGGAGAACGTAGTATCGAAACTTCCGTGGGAAGCATGGCTAATATCCAGTCTCCAGTCTCCTAACAGTCAAGCCTTGTCGATGGTGACCATAATGGCAAGACAGAGGCACGCGAACGAGGGTGAAGGTACACAAATGTACAAAAATATGTAGTCAAGCCTCGACGTGTTATCAAGCATCACATTGCAGTCCGGTAGCCACAGCTGGAAACCCGGGCGATCTTAAGACAGATGGGCCAGTTTGTATGCAAGCTGGTGGAGAAGGCGCAGTCCTCAGAGCGAGGCGAGCTCAGCTGAAACAGGGGACGGATGCCGTGCTAGCCGGAAATACGGTATCATTTCAGTGCAGCGAGGTCTGAAGCACGCTGGGCGAGAGGGAGGTGCAGCTTGACGAAGGCGAGGACGTCGAGCGACGCACCAACTTATATACTCTCGCCGGGGGGGCCGACAGGCGGTGGAGAGCAGCAAATGCCGAATTGGGGCAAGCGGGAGCCGCTAAACCGGATGTGGGTGCACTTAGCCCAAGATGGCTGTGATGGGTCTGATCACCACATTGGGGATAGCGTGACGCCAAACCGCATCGGGCCACGCTAAACCTGAACTGGGCACTCGAGGGCCGACGCCAAACCCGATCGAGGGGGGCGCCGGATCCGGCGCCCTCGGCACAAATGGTAGTTGTCCTTAAATAATCTATATTATATATAGAAAACTATCTTATACTCCTCTTCTAATTATATTTTAATCTTATAAAATATAATAATAATATCAAGCTTTATAAACTATCTTATAAATCAATAATAAGAAATATTAGTCTTTTTTAATTAATATATTAAGTTCTTAATAGTTAATACAAGAACAAATTTTACTTTTAGACTTTCAAACTAATAGAATTAGCAAAACTACTAATAATCAGCTAATATAAATAAAATTTTTATCTAGTAGATTGATTAATATCTTCTATAATATTAATAGCTTCTTTTTATTTATTCTATATAATAGTCTATAAGATAGAGATATCTTATTATTATTTATATCTTTCTTTATTAATTTAGAATTAACTTATTAATTAGCTCTTAACTAAAGATCTTTAACTACTTTTAGAAATATATAAAAAGTTTAGTCTTTAAATCCACTATTATCTTTAGTTTTAGTATCTTCTTAATATTATATAATAAAATACAACTAATAATTAACTATATATCTCAATAGTAACTATTATTTAATTATTCTATTTATTCTATATCTATCTTCTAAATTATAAAATACTTTATACCATATAGACTAATTATATAATCTATATAATTCCAATAATATATTCTACTACTATTCTATATAAAGATATTAATATATTCCAAATTAACTAAGCTCTTTCTATAGACTTAAATCTCTTATAGATATTCTAAGATAAGTTCTTCTAATTATTTTAAAATAATATAAGTAAATATATAGTCTTACTATTATAGACCTATAGGGGCCAACTCGAAATAAGTCAACTATAACTAATTATTATAACAAGAATATATAATACATAATAAAAGATCACAATAGTATATAAGGAAGATAGTATTATAAAAAAGGATATAGTTCGGAAATATCTTAGACAGCAAAACCATAGTATTTCTACTAGTATCTAAAAAATATAATATAACCCATAATCAGAAATATTATAGGACTAAGAATATTGTAGGATTAGATATATTCTATAAATATAGAGACTATAGGATCAGAGGTATTCTATAATAAGAGATATTATAGAAAACAGACTACCATATAATATTAGTTATCTCAAAAACAGCAATATCTCAAAATAGAGTTTATTGGGTAATAAATTTCTATATATTAGTAATATATAGAATATATTAGTAATTAGTCCTAGACTTATTAGTAATAAACAAAGAATAAATATATAAGAATACTTATTTAGTATTATATATTTAGTTCTTTATATTTAATTTTTATCTTATTATTACTTAAGATTTAGATTAGAATATAATAACTATTCTTATTTATTATCTGATAAATTATCTTAACAATAAGAGAAGATCTATAAGAACCTGATTTTATTAGTACTACTCTATTCAATAATAAGACAATCTTAGAATAACAAATATTCTAGAAAAGTATTATCCTTTATAGACAAATTTATAGTATCTAATAAGTAGTATATAATATATTAAATACTATTTTGAGATACTATAACAATAAATAAGTATTGATATTCTGACTTAACAATAGTAACTTAACTATAGTATTAATATATCTATATTAAGCAATAATAATAAAACTAAGATATCTATACTATCTTAATCTCAATCAAAACCAATACTATCTAAGAAAGAAAATAAAATTAATATCTTAAAGATATAAATAGCCAAATTTATCTAATAACTCTAATAATAAGAGACCTTTATTAGTAAACTTAGAGATAGAAAAGAATAAGTATAAGCTCAACTTAGAATAATTCTATATAATACTAGTTTTAGCAAGATTAAGATTTCTAAAGCTAAACTATTTAATAGAATATAATTCAAACTAAAAGGATTTATTATATAAATATATATATATATCAATATTAATAAAAACAATCTACTAATAGAAACTAATAAGATAATTTTTATATTAATCTATCTATAAAAATAAACTTAAATATAATTAGAGACTTATATTAGAGAATACTAAATCTTAAGATATAATCTTAAGATTTAGTTATAGATTATAAAATAAATAATTAATACTATAATTAATTTTAGAACTAATAGAAACTTTATAATAAAGAAATAAATAAATACTTATAATATACTAATTTTTATTAATTTCAATATTTAACTAATTAGAGAATTAAATAGAAAAGTATATAATATAGAAATCTAATATAAGACTAAATAGATATTAATAGAACTTAGAAATTACTTTAAAATAAATAATTTTAATATTATAGTACTTGGAAATTATAATATAGTATTAGATAGTCTATAGTTATAATAATATAATTTTACTATTAATTAGAAGAAATACAAAATATAATTTAATAGATATAAATATTAAGAAATAATATATAAAATAATAGATAAGCTATAAAAAACTACTATATTTTAGAAATCTAGTTATAGATAGATAGATAAATTAGAGTATATATAAGAAAAGATCTAAATATAGTACTTATTTATTAGAAAATAGAACTAAATATATCAAAGTAAATATAGATATATTTATTATAAAAAAAGTTATAATAAGCAATTAGAAGATTAATATATATATAATAGTTAATTATATAGTAAATATAAAACCCTCTATAGAATAGAGAAAAAGATATAAATATCTAAAAAATACTAAGAGTTTAACAATATTTTTATACTATTACCAATTAAATAGTTATTAGAATATAGAGCCTATAACTATAAGATTAAACTTAAGAAAGAAGAAATACCAAAGTTTATATTAATCTACTAATTAAATAAAATACAAAAGAAACTCTTAAAGAAATATATTAATAAAAATATAAAGAAAAAATATATTAAATTATTAAAATTATATTATAGAATATAAATAGATAACTATATTCTGAACCAATAAGAATATTTCTAGAAATAGAAAAGAGAAAAGTAAAGTTTCTAAGAGCAATTATATAATATTTCTAGGAATAATTTATAACTAATAATTTAAACAGATATAGGAGATTATATAAAATCATTAAATCCCAAAAATACTTAGTAATTAGAGTTCTAATTAGATTTATTACTAGAACTTATTTAGTATATATATAAATTGATAAACTAACTAAGTTTTAGTATTATATAATAACTTATTAGCAATAAGTATAGAATATACTAGTAATAAGTCCTAGACTTATTAGTAATAAATAAAAGATAGATATATAAAGAATATTTATTTAATATTATATATTTAGTTCTTTATATTCAATTTTATCTTTTAAAGTATTGTTATTTAAAACCCAGATTGGAATACAATAAATTATTCTTGTTTATTATCTGATAAATTTAATCTAATAATAAGAGGAGATCTATAAGAACCTAATCTTATTAGTACTATTCTATTTAATATCTTCTTTACTAAGTAAGACCTCTAAGAACTTAAGTATATAAGATCTATTACTATATATAATTAATAGATATTATAATAGAGTAATAAGATAATTTTAGAATAATAAATATTAAAGAGAAATATTACTCTTTATAGATAAACTTATAGTACTTAATAAATAGTATATAATATATTAAATATCTTTTAAGATAATATAATAATAAATAAGTATTAATACTCTAACTTAATAATAATAACTTAATTATAATATCAATATATTAAAATAGTAGAGTGCTTGTAGTAGGTCTACCAAAGGGGACCGAGTTGAAGAGATAAACTGAGATAGGGCTGTGGGCTACAGGCTATGCTAAAGATATAGAGTCTATGAATAGACTAGAAATAAAGAGTTAAAGTATAAACTGGAGTTATATTTCTTACTAAACTAGAATATATAGGTACAAGCTCTATATACTAGAATAGGTGGTAGTAGAAGACAGAAACCCCACTATATATAACTCTATAACATTAACTATTTTCTAGTCGATAACTACATTAACAAGACCTTATAACTCCTAAATATAACAGAAACCAGTAATAACAGGATCGGAAATAATACTAGCTTTAACAGAACTAATAAAAGCAGTAGAGATAGTAGCAGAGATAAATCCAAACTTAACTCAACTCAATAATAGCAATAATTAGTCCTCCAAGATAGTATATATAATTCTTAAGCTTAAAGAAATACACAAATTCTCAAATCCTTTTACTCTGTAGATAGTTGATATCTTACCAACTTCTAAAATCTCAGACTCTATAAAATACTCAATAACAATAACTAATAATAATAATTGATAACAAAAACCAAATCATAACTATAGTAACTGCAATATACTAATAGTCTAGAGTTCTATAATCACAATAATAACTCAATTAACTGAAGTTCTCTCTATAGAACTACTATAGAACTATTTAATCTTTTCTAACTCTCCAAGAAGTACTATATTGCACTAATACATAAGAAATTATACTAACTTTCCGATTTTAGTACAGTAGTTATCAGGGTCAAAAGCCTTGTTTACTCATTGCAGTCCTGCCTTAATTCCCCTTCAGCCACTCTTGATTTGGAGTAGTTATTACAAGTTAGGTCTCACTCTTATCACCATATAAAATAGCAGAGTACTTATAGCAGGTCTACTAAAGGGGATCGAGTTAAAGGAATGAACTGAGATAGAACTATGGGCTATAGGCTACGCTGAAGATATAGAGTCTGTGAATAGACTAGAAATAAAGAGTTGAAGCATAAACTAGAGTTATATTTCTTACTAAACTAGAATATATAGGTGCGAGCTCTATATACTAGAATAGATAGTAGTAGGAGGCAGAAACCCTACTACAATATCTATTTTAAGCAATAATAACAAAACTAAGATATCTATACTATCTTAATCTCAAATCAGACTAATATTACCTAAGAAAGAAGATAAAATCAATATCTTAAAAATATAAGTAGCTAGACTTATTAAATAACTCCAATATTAGAAAGCTTCTATTAGCAAACTTAGAAATAAAAAGAAATAAGTATAAGCTCAATTTAAAATAATTCTATATAATACTAATTCTAATAAAATTAAGATTTCTAAAACTAAATATTTTGACAAAATACAATTTAAACTAAGAGAATTTCTTATATAAATAAATATATATATTAATATTAATAAAAACAATTATCTATAGAAGCCAGTAAGATGATTTTTATATTAATTTATCTAAGAGAATAGACTTAAGTATAGATAGAAATCTATATTAAAGAATACTATAATAAACTTATTAATAAATAGTTAAAAATTACTTAATATATCTTTACTAAATATACTAACTTTAAATAATATATATAAAATATATTTAGAAAAATTAACAAATAAGTCAATATAGAATATAAATTAATAAAGATATATTAAATTATATTTATTATAATATATTCTATTAAATTTATTTAAACTATAGCTATTCTAAAATAAGCTAATTATATATTAATTCTATTATATATATAAAAACTAAAATTATATATCAAGAATAAACTATCTAAGATAGATTAACTAGAAATAATAAAGAAATTTATTAAACTTATTATTAAAATAAATAATTAATATTTCAAGAAATAAATAGAAAAATAAAAAGTCAAAAACTAGAAATATAATTTAGATCAAAGCAACATTAATAGTTAAATAAGACTCTAAAAAAACTCTTAAATACTAAATAGGAATTATTTTAATCTATATAGACTATAACTAATAAATCTAGATATAGTAGAAAACCCATATAAAGAAAAACAATATTAGTAGATATAAAATAAGTACTTTAATTATAATAAGAAAACTAAGAATATTATAATAATATTAACAAAAGACAATTATATATAACAAATAAATAAGTCTAAAAATAAATTTTAGAGAAATTTACTAGTATCTAATTAAAACTATAAAATATATAACAAAACTTACTATAGATATATATAAAGAAATATACTATAAAACTATTAAAAGAAAACAATTATATAAATAATATTATATAATATTAAGAAAATAATAAGAAACCCAATATATAGAAATAATTAGAAATTAACTAATAAAAAAAATACAGATGTATATAGAGAATAATATTACAAAATTACTAAAAAAAAAGAAATTAAGAACTATATGTAAAACACAATATATAATAAAGCAATATAAATATATATTAAAAAAGCAAAACTATTAGAAAAAAATCTAAAAGAATTACAAAAATATAAGAAAAATAATATCTTAGAACTATTATAAGAAAATCAATAATATAAATTCCCAAAAATCGATTAGAAATAATAGAATCAGATAAATAATCTATAAAATCAAGATAGAAATTTCTAAAATATAACTTATATAGCTTCTAAAGACTACAATAACTCTTAGAACTCTAATATAGAAATATTAAAAAAAGCTCTATTTATAAAGCCCAAAAACAATCTTAAAATTAAAAAAAGATTTTTAAGCCCCAAGTTAAAAAACAAAGAAACAGAAAAAGAATTAATAATATTCTAAGAACTAATAATAGATTAAACTAATATAAACTATAGATATATCTATATAATAAAAGAAAATATATAAGAAATATATATAGTACTCAAAATATAATAAAATATAACTAGTAATATACTATAAATCTAATTATAGAATATACTATATTATAAAAATTAATATTAAAGTTAATTTAGAAAAACCTATAATAAACTAAATACTATAATAGAAACTAGAATTTAAAGAAATCCTATATAATAAATAATATTTATACTATAGATATATTCTAAAACCAAAGAAGTATAATATATATAGAATATAATAGAAATCTTATTTAAAAATTAATTTTATTATCTTAGAATAAATTACTAAAGTAATAATTAATTTAAGAACAAATAGGAATTTTATAATAAAAATATAGATAAATACTTATAGTATACTAATTTTTATTAATCCCAATACTCAATTAATTAGAGAATTAGATAGATAAGTATATAATATAGAAATCCAATATAAGACTAAATAGATATCAATAAAACTTAAGAACTACTTCAAAATAAATAACTTTAATATTATAACATTTGGAAATTATAATATAGTATTAAATAGTTTATAATTATAATAACATAATTCTATTCTTAATTAAAAGAAATATAAAATACAATTTAATAGATACAAATATTAAGAAATAATATATAAGATAATAAATAAGCTATAAAAAACTATTATATTTTAGAAATCTAATTCTAGATAAAAAGATAAATTAAAATATATATATAAGAAAGAATTTAAGTATAATATTTACTTTCTAAAAGACAGAGCTAAGTATATTAAAATAATTATAAATATATTTATTATAAAAGAAATTATAATAAGTAATTAAAAGATTAATATATATATAGTAATTAAGTATATAGTAGATATAAAAACCCTCTATAAAACAAAGAAAGAGATACAAATATCTTCAAAATACTAAGAATTTAATAATATTTTTATACTACTATTAATTAATAAGTTACTAGAGTATAGAGCCTATAACTATAAGATTAAACTCAAAAAAGAAAGAATATTAAAATTTATATTAATCTACTAATTAAATAAGATATAGAAAAAACTCTTAAAGAAATATATTAATAAAAATCTAAAGAAAAAATATATTAAACTATCAAAATTATCAGTAGAATATCCAATTCTATTTATTATAAAGAAAAATAAAGATCTAATAAAGAAAATAAAAATATATATTAATTATTAATAACTAAATAAAATTACTATTAAGAATAGCCATCTATTATTACTAATCTAAAGTATTTAAAATATAATAAATAAGATAAAATAGTTTACAAAATATAATATTATAGAAGTATACTACTACTTTAAAATTAAGAAAAATAATAAATAGAAAACAGCTTTTAAAATAGAGTTAGAATACTTTTAATATAAAGTAATACCTTTTAAACTTATTAATATATTAGTATTATTCTAATAATTTATTATAAATACTCTTAGAAAATATTTGAATCTCTTTATAGTAATCTACTTAGATAATATTTTAATATTCTCTACTACAATAGAAGAATATATATAATATAACAAACTTATATTTAGAAACTTTAGAAAGCTAAAATAATACTTAAGCTCAAAAAATATAAGTTTTATATATAGAAAATAGACTTTTTAAAATATATTATTATTAAGAAAAAATTTAGTATAGAAGAAGAAAAAATTAGAAGTATTCTCAAATAGCTATAACTAAAATTAGTTAAGAAAATATAATAATTTCTTAGACTTATTAATTATTACTAATAATAAATAAAAGAATTTATATACTAATTATTTAGATTTATATAATTAACCAAAAAAGATTAAATCTATAAATAGATTAAAAAAATAAAAGAAGCTTTTAATAATATTAAATAATTATTTATTAATAGAATTATTTTAATATAAATAAACTTAGAGAAACTATGTATTATAGAAATAGATATATTAGACTATATACTTAGAATAAAACTTATATAATTAAATAGAGAACTTAGCTACTATAATTAGAATATAAGAAAGAAATAAATTATATCTCAGAATAAATATATATTTAGGGTATAGTATAGTTAAATAGTCTCTAGAGATAAAGACTTTAAAGGAGAGAATAATATTACAGACTTATAGGGATTAACTCAAAATAAGTCAATTACAACTAATTATTATAATAGGAATATATAATATATAATAGGAGATTATAATAATATATAAGAAAAACAATATTATAAGAAAGAATATAGTTTAGAAATATCTCAAATAGCAAACCTATAGTATTTCTATCAGTATCTAAAAGATATAGTATAATCTACAATCGGAGATATCATAAGACCAAGAATATCATAGGATTAAGTATATTCTATAAATATAGAAACCATAGGATCAGAGGTATCTTATAATAAGAGATATTATAAGAAACAGACTATTATATAATATTAGTCATTCTAGAAATAGTCATATCTCAAGACAGAGTTTATTGGGTAATAAACTCCTATATATCAGTGATATATAAAACACATTAGTAATGAATCCTAGACTCATTAATAATAAGTAAAGAATAGATATATAAGAATATTTATTTAGTATTATATATTTAGTTCTTTATGTTCAATTTTTATCTTATAATTACTTAAGATCTAAATTGGAATATAATAACTATTCTTGTTTATTATCTAATAAATCACCTTAATAATAAGAAGAGATCTATAAGAACCTGATCTCGCTAGTACTACTCTATTTAGTACTTCCTTTATTAAGTAAGACCTCTAAGAACTTAATTATATAAGGCTTATTACTATATATAATTGATAGGTATTATAATAGAGTAATAAGATAATCTTAGGGCAATAAGTATTCTAGAGAAGTATTACTCTTTGCAGACAAACTTATAGTGTCTAATAAGCAGTATATAATACTTACTAATAGCTATATATATTAATATTAAAGTAAATAATATAAGTAATCTATTCTATTTTCAAAATAACTCTATTAAATAGTATCTAATAATTTAATTTAATATATAGAAAATTTAATATAGAAAAGTTTTTTTTATTAATTAATATATAAATATTAGTACTATTATCCATTAAGAATTTAATAAATTATTAACTATTTAATTATATATTAATATGAAATAACAATATAACTCCTTTCTTCAATTATTTAACTCTCTTTAATTTCTATTTATAACTAAAAATAGAAACTATTTATTTTCCAAATAGAAGTTCTTAGTTAGATTACTCTTCTTCTAATTATTACTAATAATCTCTTAAATAACTTTTCTTCTCTTTTTTCTATTCTTTTTTATATTTTCTTCTTTTACTATAGTATAAGTTATATATAAGCAGCTAGTTATTAGTAAAATAGATTACTATACTAAAACTAGAGAATAGATTCTAATTCTATACTTATTATATCTACAAGTTAGTATAATATTCATATAATATAATAGATTTAGATTAAAAATAAAGTTTTAATTAGAAACTATTTAGAATATCTTAATTTATACTAATTTAATATAATATATTAACTAACTCCTAATACATTTCTAATATTTTATAATAATATAATATATTCTTCAATAAAGAGTTTAATAAATATAAGAATACTTATAATTAAATTAGTCTTTCTAGTTTATTACTTCTATATTTACTATCGATTATTCAAATTTTAATGGATAACTTCCAATTACAAAAAACTAACTTTTCTTTTACTTGATTAAAAAGACTTAATTAATAGATCTATTCTGTATATTCAGATTTCTATATATATACTCTAGATAGACTATAAGATCTTTTAGATCTTTATTCTCTATATAATACTCTATAAAAACAACTATATTCTTTACTATTAGTTTCTCTAGGTTTCTATAAATATAATATGAGGGAATTGAGGAATAAGGGATCTTATAACCTTAGTAGCTCTAGAATCGAACTGACTAATAGAAGAATTGCTCAGATAAATAAGAATAGAAAAAGTAAGTTCTTATTAAAGAGAATTAAAGAACTAAGCTAAGAGAAAGATCCAATATATATAATTAAGATTAGATAGAAAATCAGCTGATTTAGCTGATCTACAATCTAAATTGTACTATATTACCTGTGTGAAAACTAGTAGTATAATATAAATATAAGATATAATATAGTATAGTATTAATAGTTATGATTAGCCCTGTAATATTAACTCTACTTAGTAATTCTTTAATCTGTTATAAATAGTTACTATAATTCAATAATTTCAATACAATAAATATTCAACTAAAAAGATTACAACAATATAATAGGTTTCCAGCTAGAAAGATTACAATTACAATACTCCTTTATTTAAATATTGGAGAAGAGAAGATTTATCTATATAAAGAACTATAGTAAAGTTTAAATATAACTATAATCTATTTAGATAAATCTTAAGAAGATCTAAATATAGAAATAGTATATATAGAGTCTATAATAAGTATTTATATAATATAACTAGTTGCCTAAGACAACAGTTATTTCTACAGAAATTAGTTACAGCCTAAGGCTATAATCATCCTACCGGAAGATAGAATCAACTCACAATATTAGCAACTATATATATATACTAGTTAGCTATAGACTCTATAGCTTATTTATCAGGTCTACCCCATTAGAAATATTTATTATTTAATAGTTTAAGAATAAAGCTATATATGGTTAATAGTCTAGTAAATTTTTAAAAGAAAATATATAATTTATAATTCTAATTCTAATACAACTAATATAACTAAATGAAAATATTATTTAGATAAGTATATTTTATTTTAGTATTCTATATTTATTTCCAATAATAGTAATGTAGTATTATAAGATCTTTTTCTTATATAGATATAATTTTAGATTTTCTATATTTTCCAAATAATATATTAATATTAATTATAATATAGAGATTTATTTATTATATTCTATAAATTATATAATAAATTAGAATAGATATTATATTATATTTATAATTTATAATTTATCTTCAATTTTCTAAATTTTATAATTAGATTTCTTTATTAATTTAAAAGAGAAATATTAAATTAGCTATTATAGTAAGATTTCTGTTCTATTTTACTACTTAGTTAGCCTATAACTTCAGTATATTCTATTACTATACAGTAGCTTAGACTTCACTTAATTTAGAGATCTGATTATTTATTTCTTCTTTTATTATAGATTTCTAGAGTTGTATTTATTTATTTATTAGTATCTATATTATTAGTATAGCCTCAAGCCTTATTTATTGATAATAAAATATTAATCGTATTTTAACTCTATATCTTTATATTTATCAATATAATATTTTATATATAACTCAATAATCTCTTATTAGTTATTTATTAGTTATTTATAGATATTTTAGAGCTTTTATATATAGTTAATTATATCTAATAACTTTTCTTCTAAAATACTAACTCTAATATTTATATAAAAGAAAAAATTATATTTAGATAGGAATATTTCTATTATTATAGTAATAGTATTATAATAGATAAATCCTATCATATAAAGTAACTTGATATATATCTATGATTGTATATTAATATATTAATAAACATATTAATTTAGTTTTTAATTTATATATTGGATTTTATTATCTATTTAAGAATAATAGATAACTAAAAGATATTATTTAATATTTAATAATATATAAATAATAGCTTAGAGAATAATTATGAAAAGACTTATATCTTAAAACAGCTTGCTTACAATAAATTATATAATTCTTTATATCTATTTATAGACTCAATTGGTACAATTTTTATTAATTTAATTTAATTTAATAGTTTTAGTTTATATAAAATACTTTATAATAAGCTTATTATAATATAATTTCTAAATAAGGAAAATAGGAATAAGAAATCCCAATTTAGTGTAATAATTAATTGTAATTCTGAAATAATAAAGAAATTAGAAATCTGAATATTATTAAAATCAGAATATTTTAAATAGTATTTGATTAAAAAAGCTTTTCATGAATAATAAATTATTTTATATTAATAAAGATTAAAGATTAAAATATAATATAGTAAATATAATAGTTATTTAGTACTAAAGTAATATTATATTTCTTTAAATTTATTATAGAAATGAAAATAGAAAAAAATAATACGATATAAATACCTATTGTAGTGGGGTTTCTGCCTCCTACTACCGCCTATTCTAGTATATAGAGCTCGCGCCTACGTGTTCTAGTTTAGCAAGAAACATAACTCCAGTTTACGCTTCAACTCTTCATTTCTGGTCTATTCACAGACTCTACGCCTTCGGCGTAGCCCGTAGCCCGCAGCCCTGTCTCAGTTCATCCCTTCGACTCGGTCCCCTTCGGTGGACCTGCTACAAGCGCTCCGCTATTTCACTATTAATTATTATATATAATATTTTAATCATTTTACTTATTTTCTTCAATTAATTACTATAAAGTACTATAGACTTTATAGTAATAGTCTATATATATAATAATATATATTTTCTTTTTTAATAAAACAAATCTTTAAACTAGATAAATCTTCTATATAGTAATATACTTTTAAGGAAGATTAGTCTATAGGATATAGAAGTAATTTTCTAAATAAAGAATATTAATTATAGAATATAGAAATCATCTCTTTAAAAAAACTACATAATCATATTCATGATATAGACTTAAATATCAAAATTGTAATTATATATTTATTATATTATTAATAAGGTTATGATTTATACAATTGAATTATAGATAAAAAGCTTATATAATTCTATAAGTTCTTTAAATTCTAAGCTAAAGATAAAATTATATTTTTTTTATTGACTTTTAGAGAACTATTAATAATATTTTATTCCTTTATAGTTTATCTAAAAAAAATAATAGTAAAAGAATTTAAACATACAAATGATAAAGTAAACATTACATGAGAAAAGGAATTGACCTTTAGCCAGTTTAATTCTAGGATTAACTCAATTTAGTATTGAAAGATTCAATGAAATATATAAACTAATCATAATTTATAATTTAGTGGTTTTATATACTATATTTTCTAATCTATCTTCTATTTAATTCTTATTAATTTTTATAATTCTAAAATTACTATAATAAGCTATTTGAAAAACTATGGATATTATATATTAAACTGCAATTTTAAATAAAAGTCTCTAATTAGAAATATATGAAATTCTTTTCAAAGTATCAAATAATCTATTTTCTAATAATTCTAGTATTTTATATTTAAAAAAGTTTCTATTCATTCTATAGTCGAGAAAAACTATGATTTTAAAATTATCAATAATTTAAACGATTGGATTATACATAGTAAATGAAATATTTTAAGAAATGTATTCTAAATTAAATTAAAAAATTAAAAAAGTAATTAAAATTATTTATAAAAAGTAGATTCTGATTTCTTGATTTATAATATTATTAATTAATAATCTCAAGTTATTGATAAGATTAAATATGAGATTATATCTATTGGAAATATATTAAATAATATCTTTGTATTAAAGAATAAAGTAGATTTTAAAATTCTATTATGAATTAAAAATTAATTTATAAAAAGCTATAAGTTTTTATTATTTAAAAAGATTTATAATCTATTATAAAATAGTAAATTTTATTATTTATATATAAAATCTTATTAAAATTCTAACAATTATCGATATAAGCTTCATATTAATAAATCTAATTTTACTAATATTTATATAAAATATTATTAGCGTAATAAGTATGAGAATTAGAGATTCTAGAATAAAAGATATTTTAAGTCCTTATAAAGAAAACTAATATTAAATTGTCATAATACTTTTATTATTGATTTAAATAATAATTTAAAGAACTATTTAGAAGTTAAAATATAAGTAAAATAAATAATTATCTTATATTAATAGTCTATTATTTTACAATTGGAACTATTATATATTTTACTCCATTAGTAGATTTATTAAATAAATCTAAAGTATTTACTAATTTTAGAATTTATATATAATTAAATATAATAAAATTTATCTTCTTCTTTCTTTTTTTAATTGTTCTTAGTTAATAGATTTTAAGAATATAAGATAATTCAGAGATAGAAATAAGTAAAAGAAAAAAATATAAAGAAGTTTTTAGTCTAGAGACTTATATAACTATAGTAATTTTCTTCTAAGATTTCTTAAATATAATATAAGATAATAAAAACTTAATAAAAAAAGAATTTTAATAATACAATATTATCTATAAAGAATATTCTTACTAAGAAGAAATATAAAAAAGGATATTAGTAATGGAATATAAATAGGAAATAGAATTAATAAATATATTTATAGAAATTTATAAAAATAATAAATAAGAATAATTTTTGATTTCTAAGTATTAATAAATAAAATTCTTTATAATAATCTATATTAAATACTAAATATATATCCTAATAATATATTATATAGTATAAGATTATATAAGTTATTATTAGAGTTAAGTTAGTTATATATATATATATATAGGAAGTGAGAGGCTCTAATGGTTATCTTATCTAGTTAGAGATCTATAAAGATTCTCTTCTTCTTTTTCTTTCCTAACTTTAGAATTTATTATTTCTATATCAGTTATTTAGAGTTACAAATGGTCTATTTAGCTAAGATTTAAATAAATAGAAAATAACTAAATTAATTCAAAAGATATATTATTAAAAAAGAGTATTAATTTAGAAATCTTACTTAAGATACTTAATTACTAAAATTAATTAGAATTAGACTTATTATTAATTTTCATATTAGTTTATAACTAATTTAGTTCTAAAATCTCTAAGTAGGATTTTAGAAAAATTATATATAATAGTAATATATAATAGTAATATATAATAGATATCTATTATTTTATAGTTATAATATAAATATTAGATAATATTTTCATTTAGACTACTATTAGTAAATATCTACTTCGTTATATTCTTATCTTATAGTTTGATTATTACTAAATACATAGAGTCACAAAAGTCTGACAATACTCTAATTTAGTATATTTTAATTTTGATTTTTTATAATAGGTTCATATAATATTCACTTTCTATTATATATTAATAATTATCTATAAATACTCTATGTAATGAAAATAATAAATTATTTTTAACAGATATATAATATAAAGAGAAAATAAAGAATTAAGCTTTTAATAGAATTCCATTTTATTTTTTAATTATATAAACCCAAGCCAAATTGTTAATTTTGTATTTTTAAAATAATATTACTATATATTATATTTATATTTAATATTAGAAGAACTGTAGATAATATTATAATAGTAGAATAAAAATAAATAATAGTATCTAATAAGTATTATTTAAAATATATTTTTTATTCAACTACTTTTGATTATTATTAAAATATAATTATATATAATAATTAATTATACCAATTATATTAATTTTTTATATAAACCTTGTAAATATTAGTATTCTAGAACTAAATAATTTAAAATAGAATATAAGATATAAATCTGTATTTTTCTTTCTTTATTAAATTTAAAGTGCAATAATAAATTTTATAATAGTTAAAAACTTACTAAATATAAACTTTAGATATGAATATTATATCAAAAATATTAAACTTTTGATTTATTAAGTAGAAGATATTCTAAAAAAATTCAAATAAATTATTACTATATTATTAAAAGCATTTTTTTACATCTTTTGTAGAATTATTGAAATTCAATGGAATATATATATATATATATATAGTATTCTATTATAGATAACATTATTTATATTTAATAATTAGTTTGTATTTTATAGATTAACTATACAATATTTAATTTAAGATATAAGAAATTAGAGTGTTGCCAGACTTTTGTTACTCTATATATCTTAATAGAATTATTTATTTATATTTAAATAAATATAATAAAAAGAAATTATTTGATAATTCATATAGTTGAAATATAATCTTTATTAGATTTAGAAGTTACTTATAGATATAGATATTAGTTAACAATATAAATTAGTTATATCACTACTTAGCAATTATCTATTAATAGATAATTATATATATAGCTATTAATAATAATATTAAGATTAGATAATCTAGATAATTTAGATAATTATTATTTATAGATATTAATTATCAAGTTTATTAGTTTATTAGTTTATTTATGATTAAAAATTCCAAAATAGTTCAATAAGTAGTAGTAAATCTAGAAAGTTAGAACTTAGTAATGAAGAATAATAATATTTGATAGAATATATTTATCAGAGCTATATTTAAATGGAGTTATAGCCTAAATTATAGTCTAGTCATTAATAAAGA
The DNA here is from genome assembly GCA_026745395.1 of Tympanopsis confertula. Taxonomy (NCBI): domain Eukaryota; kingdom Fungi; phylum Ascomycota; class Sordariomycetes; order Coronophorales; family Scortechiniaceae; genus Tympanopsis; species Tympanopsis confertula. Next base: position 110,650 of record JAOYNU010103008.1, on the reverse strand, counting down.
TAATCACTATTTGATTTAAAATAACTATTTTATCCAAAGTTACTATTTTATTTTAACTAATCTTCATCTTAGAATTTATATCAAAAGAATATTGATATATTTAAGTAGAATTTAGTAAGAAATATTCTAATTATAATATTAACTATATTATTATAGATAAACTCTATCATTTATAGAAATATAAATTAATTTTCTTATTATCTAGTAATACAATACTATAATGAATATTCTACGATCTGATTTATTTTTTAAATTTAATTATTAATTTAGAATCATTAAAAAGGAATATTATATATTGTATATTGTATATAAATCTATTCAGAAATATTAGGGACATTTTTCTTAAAATTAAATCTAATAGAAAACTACGTTTGAGCTAATTATTATTATAGAATAATTTGATAAGTTGATCTATGGTAATTAAAATATTAATAATAAAAGCCCAATAATAAAATATATAAAAATATATTGAGACCTTATTTTATAGTCTAAATGTAATGGAAAGGAGATTTAAATTATTATAAAAATAATATTATAGAATAACAGTTTTCAATAAATTATATATTTCTTCATATGAGTTTTTATATCTAATCTTAAAAAGAATTAATAATACATTTATTAGATTATTAGAATAAAGTTATTATAGTTACAATATTAATTATTAAAAGAGATAAATTTATTCTGTACTAAGTAGGTTTTAAAATCTTTTAGGAAGATTTAAAAATTGATAAGAATCATTACTTTTAATTTAACTCTAGAATAGCTCTATCGATGGATTAATAAAGAACTTGAATTTATAGATATTTATAATTTCATATCAAATCTATTTTCAAATAAGTCAATCTACAAATATCCTTTCAAATAATATAATATAATTAATTAATTATTAATATACAAATAAAATTTGAATTTATTAGTTATTTAACTGAAATAAATATCCATGACCTTATAAATTAGATTGAATTAATAATATTCTAATGATGTGGTTATTTTCTCTAATAAATAAACAAAAAACAATAATAAGAAATTCTTAGTTCAATATAGAATATTCTAACTATATTTTAATAGACTTTTTGAACTGAAATATAATAGAGTATTACTTTCCACTTATACTAAATGAAGATAATATATTAATTACTATGTAAATTAAATATTCTCAATTAAAATATATTTTTAAAACCTTATTAAATTCCTTAGAAAAGATTAATGAATTCTAATATTCTATTATTCCAACTCTCTTTTAGAAATAGACTTAAAAATTACATAATTTATAAAAGATACACAATGTTTTATTAATAGAAATTAAAAGAAACTTGATAAAAACATAAGTATTATCAAGGGTATAGGAAATTAGTTATAAAGTAGTAATAGAAATTCGATAGGCATCTATTAAAGAATTATTAATAAAGATAATATATGTTAAAAAATAATTCCCTTTCATAAAGAATATATTATAAAGACTCTATATAGAGTTCTTTATATATAGCTATTACCATATTTTGTAAATTTGCTTTATTTACTAATATTAATTGAATGAAAAAATTAGAATATTGTCAAAATATATAATATAAAAGTATTAAGGATTCTGTATAAAATTATAGAAAAGATAACATTAAAATATAGATAACATATTTATAAGGTTAAACAATATATCTATATATTTATAGTAATTCTATTATATAAAAAAAGATTATTGTATGGAGTTTCTTTTAAATTTCAATATGTTAATACTAGAGAAATATTTAGTGTATACAATTTAATTAAAAATCTCTAAAATAAGAAATAAAGACTAGTAATTATTAGATGAAATATACTTTGATTTCTATCAATTAATATATAAGAAAGGAATTCTATTATTTTTAGATATATAGAAAACTAAATCATCTATAGAATTCTTTGAAAAATAAGTTGAGTTTCTTTTAATATTAATATCCATATAGTTCTAAAGAATAATAAGCTTTCTTTAAGAAGAAATATAAAGAGAACTGGAAAGTAATTATTTATTTTCTATTAAACTAATAGTATAATTAATTTTATTAAATAAGAAAAGAATAATTCAGTTTTTTTAAGATATATAATTTATAAGTTCTTATAATTTAGATAGAATTTATTATTATTTTAGAATTTTATTTTTAGAGAGATTAAAGTCTCTTTTCTATCTAAAACCTATTAGAATTTTAATATTTTAATTACTATATAGATCTATAGGATCTTTTTAATATTCTTTTAAAATTCATATATAGAATAATATAAGTCTAATAATACCCATAACTCTATATCCTATCTAAATTATAAATACTCTATGTGATTATCTTCTCCAATTTAGTAATATAATCTTTTAGTATAGAAATGAATAGAAATCAATATCTAAATGGTAAATTATTTAAAGTAACTGACAGTACGATAATTTTAACTATAGAATATAATAAACCAGCAATATAGATAACCTATAAATTTAAAACTAATTAAATAACTATTTACTATATAATTAAATAATAGTATATAATTTAAATTCTTAAATTAAAGTCTTAAACTAAATACTCTTTTAAATTATTAATATTAGCTTATTATTATATAGAGTTTTTAGTCTGTCAGAATCTAATTATAAGTTATAAAACTCTTATAAATATAACTAATTCTCTAGTATTAAAATGTATAATTCAATATCTATTAAAGGAAATGAATATTAAGAAGTAGATTTTAAAGAAGTGAATATTCTTCTAAAAAAAGAGATTATTAAAATATAACTCAATTTTTACTCATTCTAATCCAATTTTAGGATATATAATCAAGTTCTATTCTCCAATAAAGACTTAGTCTAATAAAAGTCAAATTCTATTTATTGATATATATTTTCTTATTTCTTAAAGCAATATAAGCTTAATCTAATTAACTTAGTTAATTATAGAAAAGATATTCAATAAATAAGTGAATTAGAAATATAGATTAGTAGCTACTTAGAATTAATTATTATAGAATATAATAAATCTTTTCAAAAAAAGAGTTATATAGCTCAATTCTATTTAAAAAGTCTCAAAAAATAGGCTTATTAATATATATACTCTAGAAATTGTCTTTTAGTAGAATAATATCTATATTTATTAAGTACTAGAAGTTCAAAACTAATTTAAATAATATAGAATATAGATTATAGCATAACCTATCTATTTATCCAATTTAAATTCAATTAAGAATATCCGAAATCTCCTAAAACTCAAATTATATTAATTATATTCTGAATTATCTATTATCTATTTTTATATCTTTAATTTAATCTTAACTAAACTTTTTGATAAATTAAGTTTAAAGTGGAATCTTATTAATTTGATTATATTGCTTTTTTTGGAATTTGTATCTTCTTTTATATATTTTATTAAACACATAGTAATTGAATTGATTTTTTTAGCTCTATAGTATTATATTTAACTAAATAACTATAATGAAATTAATTATAAAGATCTAAAAGATATTTAGAAGCCTTTACTTTCCATATTAGAATTAAACAAGTAGGTTTAATAGGGTTTCTATAAAGAGAAATAAGTTATATAAGATAGAGCTATTATTCTATTTGATAATATAAACATTCAATGAATAATTTTTATTGATAGGGATTTTTCTATTTAGCTAAGGAATAGCAATTAGCTACTATAAATTAATAATTGATTTTTATTGATAGTTAATAAATAGATAAATAATATATTAATATATGTTACTATTAATAGATATAATTAATTAAAGAGAACTTATAAATTTATTCCCTATTTTATAAAGAAAGAAATATTAGTTAATATTTCTATTTTTATTATTTTAGAAATATCCAGACTATTAATAAATCTTATAATAGTCTATTTAATAAAAGAGGTAATTTTATTAATTTCTATTATTTCTAAGGAGAAAAAGAAAAAATTATTAAATTTAAATAAGTATTTAAATTTCTTCTATTAAGTACTAATAATAAAATACAGAATCTTTGAGAATAAAATATTATTATTGAGAATAAATTAGATTCTGATATCAATGAATATAACTTTTTTAAATTGTAAATTATATATATATAAAGTAAACTTATATACTAATCTAGTATCTTTCTAGATTTAAATATCTTATTATAAGAGTATTATTAATTTTTACTATAATGTAGTAGAGAATATTTTCCATTATCTGAAGAAAGTTTACTATAATTTCTATAAAAAAAATAATATCTTTAATTTTTTAAAATTACTTTCAAAATTAAATAATAATTTTGATATTTTTTCATAAGAAATCTCTATAGTTAACTAGTCTTTATAAGTTATTCTAGAAGAATTATCAATAGTATCTATATATTTAACTACTACATATTCTTTAAGACCAAATTACTATTTATATAGATAATTAAAATATTAATTTTAAAGACATAATTAGTTTTTATTACTAGTAATAAAGATTTTTGATTAATAATGTCAATGTATATTAATATATATTAATACATAATTATTATACTAGAGTATTCTATAAAAATACTAATATTATAAAGAGAATACATTATTATAAATATAATTATTGTAACTAATAGTAATTATATTAAACTATTTATAGAAAAGAATTATTATATTATAGAACAGTAGTATTTTTATTATAATAAATAGAATTATACATTCTCTTAGTATTCTAAAAAGATTATAATAATAATCTTAACTATAATAGCTATTTTGGCTACTTATTCTAGAATTATAGAATAATAACTTATTAAATTGAAAGAATCTTTCAAAAGTAACTAAGTTTATAGAGAGACTTGTGTATAAGTCAGATTTATAGAGATTTTTCAAGTTATGCATCTTAATTAAGAGAAATAATTTATTATTTAAATCTTAAATAGTCTATAATAGATATTATTTTATTATCTCTATTGTTAATAACATTAAAGCTTATTTGATAGTTCTTATAGACTTATATCTAATTATCACTTTTAGTAAATTTAATCTTAAAATAAAAAAATTGTTATTTTAATTCTATTTTGTATTTATAGAACCTTATTCAATAATCTAGTAATTTATAAAACTTAGTCCTTAATAATAGATAATTAATATTTTTTTTAAAAGTTTTCTTTATAATTATAATTCTTATTATAAATAGAAAGATTATTTTAGAAAAAAAGTTCTTTAAGAAATATAATATTAAGCTCAATATTAACAGATAATATACTTTATAGTCTAAAGAGCTCTCTTTAAATTATAATATTAATTAATTTTACATCTACTTTTGAAAGCTATTTCTTTGAGAAACTATTGAAGAATTCAGTCTTTTAATAAAAGATAAATTAAATAATATAAAGAGAATAAGAGTATTTTATTTTCTAGCTTAAAATTATGAAAAAGTACTATAAAGATTATATAAAGAAATGATTTTTTTAAAGATATAATAAAATCTTAATAATAACGTAATAATCAAAATAGTTAGTAATGAAGAATTATTTAAATTATCTTAAATATCTAAATTTCTCTAATACTATTTAAAATCTATTATTAATTACTATTTGATAATAGAATATAAATCCTTATTATATTTATATTCTATATAAATTAAGCTATTAAGAAATATTTATTATTAGAAGAAATAGTTAAAATTAAGAGAAGACTACTAGAAGTCTATTATATATTATTTTAGAAATTTAATTTAATATATTTTGCTTTTAATATAGTTTGAAAATAAATATTAATCTCAAAAATAAATTAATGTATAATAATAGAATACTATCTTCTATATAAGATAATAATAGAAAAACCAAAAATATTATAATAATATATTTAAGATAATCTAAGTCAATTATTATTTTTAATTATATATATTATATATTTCTGATTTTAATAATAAAGACATAAGAGAACAATCTATAGTTCAACATAGATTATCAGAAGCTAAATACTAAATATACCTATAAAAAGCATTATTACCTTCTTATCTCAATTAATAAATTCCTAACTTGTATTGTAATAATTAAGCATTTTACTAAATTGAATATTTATTAAGATTGCTATTAAATTCAATCTATTTAGCTTTTCAAGTTCCTATTAAAAGCTTATCTATTACTTCAATTAATAAGTCAAGATTCTATATTATTTAATTTATAATGATGATAATTTAAATAGAATTTATAATATTAAAAGATATTGAATAAATTTAAAGAAAATATTATTATTTATATTAATTCTATTATATTCTTAATATAATGATTAATTTAAAGAGAGATTAATTTATTATAAAATATCATAAGAACTCCATATAATTATTCTTATACTCAAAGTATAATATATAGAATTAATTAGTTTTTATTAATATTAAAACTTTTTGAGATTTAAACTAACAAAAACATATTAAAAGATTTCTCTATATAAGAATATCTTAATTCTTATTAAATAAGATAATTAGAGCTTATTTCTAATTACTATATAATAACTTGATATTACTCTAAGAAGAAAAATCTAGTTATAAAGATATTATTGACAAAAGAATAATCTATACCTATTGAGTAATTTTAAATCTTACTTTTGTAAATTATCTTTTAGAACTATATATCTATAGTCTTAACAATTATAGAAGATAAGATATTTTAGTTTCTATAAAAGAAAGGTTTCTTAGTTTTATAAGTCTAATTAAAAGAATTTAATTAAAAAGAAAATTCTAATTAAAGATAAATTATAAGTTAGTAATTATAGAATAAAAGAAATAGAAGATATAGAATATAATATTATATTTTAAGAAATTCCTAATTATTTCTAATAATAGTAACTTATATATAAGACTAAGAAATAATACTTATTATTAGTTTTAAATATTAATTCTAGAATTAGTAAGACTTGTAAATTATTAAAAACTTAATATTATTAAATAAATAGAAGGAAATATTAATATATTATATTAAGAACTATCTATTATATTAAGAAACTAAGTTATAGATAGATTCCTTATTAGATTTACTATAGTTTTTTGAGATCTCTATTTAACTATAGAATTATATTATTATAAGCTTCCATAGAGTATTAAAAAAATAAGAGATATTATAATATAGTAAGAGTATTTATTAATTATTTGTTAAGAATAACTATTTTATTTTCTTATTAGAGAAGTATAATTATTTAGAAATTATATATATATATATAGATCTGCTCTTATCTACCATATCTAATAAAGAAATTTTAGTTTATATTAATTTTTGCAAAAAACTTTATTCTATTTAAAATATCTAATTATATATATCTATGAATAATTTAATATTAATAGATAAATAGTTAGACTAAAATTATAAATTTGCATTCCTAGTAATATCTTTCTTTATATATGTTACTATTAGAATAATTAATTAGATTAAATTAGACTAATTGATTTTATAAATACTATATTACTCTGATTATCTACAGAAAAGTTCTTTTTTTATCTTAAATAGAAATATAAGTTAAAAAATATTATTTAACCAATCTATGGATAGTAATAATAATATTATAATAATAATAATAAGATTTCTATAAGTAATATAGAAGTTAATATAAAATTTAATATTTAAAGTATAATAAAAAAAGAAGACTTAACTAATAAATATTATAGAAAAATAAGTTTTAGTATTAGTAATAAGATATGCTTGATATTAAAAGCTCTTTTATTAATAAAACTACTAATTTATAAATTACTATTCATTATTAAAATAATATTATCAACTCTTAAAAAATCTATAAAGTATATACTTTACAATTTATATAAAGATAATAGTTCCTATTAAGTATTAATTTATTTCTGGATATTATGTAGAAATAATTTTAATATTTGTAAAAGAAATTATTAAGATTTTTAATATTTTATAGTTATTGTAAAAAGGATTTTAAATTTTCTATAATAAACTATATAATATTCTTTAGGACTAGATGATTATCTATTATACTAGTAAATTAAATTCTTTTTAATATTCTTGATAATTTTGATAACTTTAATTAGCAAGAAATAAAGACTTTCAAATAATGATATTATTATTATAGAAGAATTATTAAAAGTATTGATAAAAAAAATATTTTACATAGATAATAATCTTTTACTGTTTCTATTATTAATAGTAGTAATATAATACTAATTATTCTTATAGATTTATATGTAATTAATAGTCTCAATAATTTAAATCTTAAAATAAAATAACTACTTTCTTAAATTCTACTTTTTATTCATAATAACTAATGTTATAAACTAATAGTTTGTAAAATCCTATTATTCTTAATAATAAATAATTCTTACTCTCTATAAATATTCTTTATTATTATAAAGCTTATTTTAAATAAAATATTAACATAAAGTTAACTATTAAGAAATAATATATTCTATAACTAAAGGAATGTTTCTTAAATTATAATAAGAAAATATCTATTTTATACTAATTTCTTAGAATAACTTCTTAAAATAATTTAAAAATAATTTTCTTTCAATAAGATATTAGTTATTATAATATAAAAATCAATAGAAAGATAGAAAATCAATAATAATAGTAAAATTATTTTAATTTTTAATTACAAATTGAGAAAAAATCTTATAGAAACTTAATTAAAGAAGATATTATCTTGAAGATATCATAGAATCTAAGTAATAATTTAATAATTATAAGAATTAACAATAAAAAATAGTCTTATATTACTATTACTAATTTACATTTTTATACTCTTATTTAAGCACTATTAATATTTATTATTTAATAAGCAGACAAATACTTTTATTATTCTAATATTCTAAATAAATAAAGATATTAAAACGTATTCATTATTAAAAGAAACTATTAAAATAAGAAATATATTATAAATATATATTTCCTATATAAAATAATAAGAAAAGAGATGAAATTTTTAAATAAAATACTAATTTATAAAAGAGATTTATTAATATACTATTACTATATAAAGAAAGAATATAAAAACTTCAAAGATTAGATTTTTCAAAGTTTTATATAAATATAAGATTAATATCTAATCTATTAAGTTTCTAATTTCTATTCTTAATATAGATAAATATTATAGGAATTAGTCTTTTCTAATTTATTATTTAAAGCTATATAATTACTATTATATTTAAAAAATAACATATAAAATTAATTAACTTTTATTAATATCAGAGATTTGAAATCTTAATTAATTATAATATATTACATATTTCTCTATGTAGGAATATTTTACTCTAAATAAATTTAATAACTAGAATTTATTTCTAAAAATTATTTTGAGAAAGTAAACTAATAATTTCAATAATATTATAAAATTAGAGAATAAGTTTTAAATATGAATAAAATTACAAATTAATTATGTTATAACTATTAGTTAATAATTATAAAATAGAAAATATAGAAATATAAAATAAATCATTATATTTTAAGAAATTATTAATTGGTTCTAATAATAGTAACTTATATATAAGACTATTGGATAATATTTATTCTAGAATTAATAAGACTTATAAACTATTAAGAATAATCTATTATATTACTAAATATAAAGAGCTATAACAAAGTTTAAATATAACTGGGGAATATTATAATCTATTTAGATAAATCTTAAGAAGGTATAAATACAGAAATAGTATATATGGAGTCTATAGTGACTATTTATATAATATAATTAGTTATCTGAGATAATAGTTATTTCTAAAGAAATTAGTTATAGTCTGAGATAGTAATCTTTCTATCAAAAGACAAGATTAATATATAATAGTAGGAATTATATATATATACTAGTTAGCTATAGACTCTACAGCCTATATATTAGATCTGTTTTATTATAGTATTTTCTTTCTCTTCTTAAAGTATAATTTATTTTATTTATAGTATTACTATATATCCACTACAATTCTTCTATATATCTCATATTTCTATATTTTTAATATTAATCTATAGCTCTTATATTGGGATTATATAACTTATTTATAAAATTAAGAACTTCTTTTTCTTTTTTCTACCTACTCTCTTCTTATATTTATCTAGAATCCTCTCTATCTTATATTTCTTCAAACTATTAATTGTTACTTTTACAAACTATATTTATCTTATCTTTTTATAAGAATAAGAAATCTCTTATAACTACTTACTTTAATTTTTTTCTAGATTTATTATAAGACATTTACTTATTTTAATAATAAAGTTTAGATATTTTACTAATTTCTATTTCAGTTATCTTCTAGTAATAATCTTTAATATTTGTATTAAATAGATAATAATATAATATATATATATATTAATATAAAGCTATTAAGAAACTTATATAGTATGTAGTTAATATATTATTAGAATAAACCTAGTATATCTATTAATCCAAATAATATAATATTTTATTTGAATAATCTATAATATATATAAGAGACTATCTTATATTCTTCTTCTAATTATATTTTGAGTTTATAAAAAGTAATAATAATATTAAGCTTTATAAACTATCTTACTATTAATATATTATATAATATCTTATAAATTAAAAGTAGGAAATACTGATTCTTCTTAGTTAGTATATATGAACTCTCAAGAAACCGATGTAAAATGATGAATTTAGTGTATAATGTAGAGAAATTCTAAACTTGGGGAAGAAAGGAGAGAAGGAAGTCTCTATAATCTAGATAAGCTGCTCTATAGAGCCTTCTGTATCTATTTGATATATTCTATACTAATATCTTTCTTATGTAACTGTAGTCTATGTGACTGATATGTGGAATATATATAGGATATATAATATAAACTGTTATAGTATATTATATTCTTAATAGTTAATATAGAAATAGATTCTTTCTTTAGACTTTTAAACTAATTATCACACTCAGCAATCAGAAGAAAAGATATTTTATTAAATGGGCTTAGTATGATAGAGATAATAAAGGTAAAAAAAGAAAGAGAGAGGAGAGGCCTCTGACTAGAACTATCTATATCTATACATAATAGCACTAAGCCTAATCAGGCTATCTCAGTGATCTCTTTATAGGTATTTGCTATATATATATATATATAGTATATAAGTTATATATTCTGTCTATCTAATAGCTAATATTAATATACAGTTTATATATAGTTTATATTCCTCTTCTTAATAGGCACCTTAGTCTCTTAAGATATAGCTTCATAATAGTAGTAAAGTACTCTAATTAACTAGTTCTATAGCCAATTATCTTCTAGATATAGTTTAAGATACTTATTTTTATATATAATATATAACTATTCTTCTAATCTCTATAGAGATTTAGAATAGTTGGGATAATAATTATAGTGAAATTTGACCTTTTCTGGTATATTTATAAATAATTCTATATTATACTACTAATATAAGTTTTTAATTAAAAAAAATATTTTAATCTATATTAATTTAGTATATATAAGAATGATTAATACTTTAATACTAAGACTAAGTTTTCTATTTTGCTACTAATATCTATTATTCTAATTCTAAGAAAAAACTTATAAATAGTTATTATAGTTCAATAGTTTTAACTTTATTAAAAATTCTTTAGTTTACTATAAATAATTTCTATAACTTGATTCTATTTTAAAACTCTAATCTAATATAAATAGTTTCTATAATTATCTTCTACTAATAATAGTAAATATTCTCTATTGAGAATTAATAAATAACTTTATTAATAATCAACAACTAATAAATTCCATTATATAATTAATAAATAATATAATAATTAACACGTAATAAGTAATAATAATAGATTGTACTATATATAATAAATAATAAATATCTAATTAAAAAGATTATAAATAATAGACTTTTAGTTAAGAATATTGCAATTATAACACTTCTTTATTTAAATATTGGAAAAAATAATATTTATTTATATATAGAGCTATAGTAAAATTTGAATATAACTAAGTAATGCTATAATCTAGTTAAATAAATCTTAAGAGAATATAATTATAGAAATAATATATATAGAGTCTATAATATAATATAACTAATTACTTAAGATAATAGTCAAAACAAAAATCAATTATAATCTGAGATAGTAATCATCTTATTAAAAGATAAGACCAATTTATAATAATAGTAATTATATATATATATATTCATTAGCTATAGACTCTTTAATTTAGATATTAAGTCTATTCTATTATCATAAATTAAATTCTAAAAGCATTATTTTTTATAATTATTATAATTCCTTATTAGAAATATATATTATTATGTATTATATCAAATTAAGAATTCTAATCTATATTAAATTTTTAATATTAACTGCATTTTATTCTAAATATTTAGTTATACTTTTTAATAATCTATTACTAGTAAAGTAATACTTAAATTAAGATAGTAAAGTAACATTTTTATTCTCATATAAATTACTATTAAAACAACTAGGTATATTAAATTAAAATAATTAAATTTATAAATATTATATTATTTTAATCATTTATAGAAAAATTATTTATAAATTTGAAATATTTTTTGATCTATTAATAATTGATAAGAGTAATAGTAAAATTATAGTAAAAATAAGATTATTATAAGAGATATAGAAATTACTAAAGATTTAATACTTAATATCTTAAAGAAATAAAAGAAATTAGCTAATAGGTATTGTAAAAAATAGATTTTAATATTAACATTAATATATTTCTTATAAAAAAATCCTAAAATTACTTAAGACTTACTATAAAGCTATTGATTAAAACTATAGAATTTTTAAAGTAACTAAATATATTTACTATATTTACTAACTAACATTACTCAATTATATAAAAGTCTATTCTATCTTCTTATTTAATTAATTATAGAAATTTGTAAATAAAAGTCTCTTTATCAATTAGGTCTTTTATTAATGAGATTTCTAATAAAGTTATTGTAAAAGAAATTTATAATAATCTAGAATAAAATAGAAATAAGATATTAGATCTACAATTATACTATAGAGTATTATTATACTACTAATTAATAGTATAATTGTAAATTATTTATAAATATACTAGATAAAACTAAGACTTATTATAATTATTATTCTAAATATTCTAAATATTTATAAATACTAAAAGAATAATTATATACTATATATAAGAAGAATTATCTAGAACTATGTATAGAAAATAGTTAATTTATTCAATTAGAAAACTAGTTACTTAAAATATTTTAATATTATTATAAGATAGTAATTTAAAGAACTAAGTTATCTCTTAACAAAAAAATATAAACTATATATAATTTATATATGTATATATATATCTGTTATTAGAAATATTTATAAAAGAATTATATAGATTATCCAACTAGAATAAGTATAATTGTATAAGTTAAGATAATTCTTATCTAAGAAGCTTCTTCTACTTTCTTTAGCTTTATTATCTCTATAATTCTAAATTATTCTAATAAGATATCTTTTCTTCTAACTATTTAGTATAATAGATAGAAGATCTTTATCTATTTATTATTGATTTTTAATTGAGAAGAAACTTTTTAAATCTTTTTAAACTCTTTATTATAATTACTATATAATAAGAAATATATGTTAGAAATTGTTATATATTTACTATTTTGAAGACTTATATCATTATAATAACAATTATTCTATTAATTTTATAATATTCAATTTACTAGTAGATAAAGATTATTTAAGATTCCTACTTTAATAAGTAATATTATATAATTATATAGACTTGTCAAAGTAATTCTTATAAATTATTAATAAAATAAAATAAAGAAAATAATTTAAATAAATTTCTTAATGTTTAATAATAGATCTTATTATATAGATTTTATTATAAATTTATAATAAATAACTAAGAACAGCTTTATTCTCAACTAATTAAGAATTAATAAAATAGTATTTTAAATGTGTGAACTCTCAAGAAACCGATACAAAATAATGAATTTAGCGTGTAATATAGAGAAATTCTAAACTTGGGAAAGGAAGGAGAGGAGGAATCCTCCATGATCTAGATAAGCCGCTCTACAGAGCCTCCTATATCCACATAATATACTCTATACTGATATCTTTCCTATATAACTACAGTCTATATAACTAATATGCGGAATATATACAGGGTATATAATATAAACTATTACATTACCCCCCTACCAGATACAATTTTGACTCTAAAATCGTGTGAGATTTACTCTAGGTGGTGTCAAATTCACCTATTTCTGGTTTATTATTATTATCTTTATTAGATAAGTCCTCCATACCATCTCGAAGCTATAATTTGAGCTTTTGTAACTATACTTTCAACAGATTCTAACAATAGAATTCTAGCAAGTAATTTAGTGTATTTTTGAAATTTCTTATAGAATACCACCAATTATCGATATTATACCCCTTCTATTTAACTTAATAAGTTATATAGTTATTTCTAGACTACTAGCTTATCTATACAAAGTCAATCTCGAATTCTGGTTCTACTATAGATATATTTGCTGTTATTAAATGCTTCTCTATCTCCTGTTCTAGTAATAACTTACTTTTGAATATATACTATAGTTTATCTATATTTATAACAAGATGGATTAGAATTTCTGATAATAGATAAAGATAGAAAGTATTAAAATGAGGCTGTTTTAGGATTTTAAATAGACCTATGACTTGGAAATCTATTTTTTTTGAAGATTAGTTTGTCTTAAGGTACTTTATTAATAATATAATATAGTTACTTACTGTAAAGTCAACTTTATATCTTCTTTAGTCTACTTATTCTTACTAGTATTTCTATATATAAGCTAGATTCTATTTTATCTTACTCTATATAGTCTATATTCTTTTAGTAAACTATAAGACTATATTTCACTAAGGAAATTTAATTATCAGTTCTAGTTCTTCTCTATCTAGATCTATAAATAGCCTTATCTTATAGTTTCTTTTTATCTTAAAAGGAGATATCTTAGTTGAGTTCTAAGGTAATGTAGCTTGAGCAATATCTGTTAAATATACTATATCTAACTAGTTATTCTACTGTAAGTTTACTAGAACTTGTAGATATTACTTAATATTCTTGACTATTCTTTTAGACTCTCTATCTGACTATAAGTAATATGCTATAGAGAGACTATATTTGATCTTTAGGATCTTATATAATTCCTTCTATACTCTTAATATAAATATTCTATTATAGTTCAAAATAATAGAGTTAGATAGCTTATTGTAGTAAATAATATATTGTAATAATAACTGGGCTATATTCTTACTGATTACTATCTTATAATATAGAATAGTAATATATCTCTTTGAGAATTGATTAAGAATTACTAGAGTATAATTATATTCTTTCTTGTCTTTTAGTAATTCTATGAAGTCTATCTAGATATATATTTATAGTCTAAATAGTATTAGCAAGAAATTCAATAAGTCTTCTAGCCAATTCTATTAGAATTTAGTTCTTTTATAGATTATATAGTTATTAGTAAACTATTTAATATCAATAGAGATTTCTGGCTATATAAAGTTTTGTTTCTAGATATAATCTTATATCTTCTTTACTTTAGAATATGTTAAGATAGATTGCTTATAAATATAATTTAGTAACTTTAGTCTTACTTTTTGAGAAATAAAGACTTAGACTTTATAAAGTAGTAGCTCTTCTAGTAATTTCTATAGATTATCTTCTACCTCTAGCAAAGCTTCTTTGTATATAGCTATTATTTAATTATTATCTATACTTTGGTTTGCTTAAAGGACTTTTCTTATCTCTTCTAAAGTACTCAAAATTGGGTTAATAGATATATTAGCTATAAATTTCTGGGTAACTACTAATAGGGCTATATCTAAGTTTAGTTAGTACTATAGGAGTAGTATTATTTCCTTCTTATCTTGGTCTAGTAGTAATTCCTTTCTTAATAGAATATCTATAATAATATTTGTCTTTCTAATATAGTACTTTATTATAAAGTTAAAACTAGAAAGAAATTTAGACTACTGGGCTTATCTGATATTTAACTAGTATTTAGTTATAAAGTATTTAAGAGTCTTATAATCTAATTAGATAACTATATATTAATTTAGACTAGTATTGATCAGTTTAGCTCTTTATTTCTTAAAGATTTAAATAATTACTAATAGCTTCTTATTATGAATCTTATAGTAGGTCTTAATATTATTTATAGTCTTTGAGAGAAAGATAATAGAATATTAAAGGTTATTATTTTATAGTTAGCTCGATATAGCTCTAGTTACTCTATTTGAGGAGTTAGTTTTAATCTATATCTGTTATATAGAATTGAAATATACTACTATTGGGGGCTTAGTTAAGATAGCTTTTAGTCTATTGAATATAGTCTTATAAGCTAGATTCTACTTCTATAGAATACTCTTCTTTATTAGGGTAAATAATAGCTTTATCAGACAGCTATAGTCCTTAATAAATCGATAATAATAGTTATAGAAACTCAAGAAAGACTGGATCTTCTTAACTATTATAGATATCTTCTAGTTACAAATAATAAGCAATATCTCTGAGTCTATATATATACTATTCTTTTCTACAATAAAGCTAAGAAATCTTATTTTCTTAATATTAAACTTATACTTCTTTAAGAAGACCTAAAGGTCTATAGCTTAGAGATAGTATAAGATTTCTTTGATATATTATTTATATAGTTTAGAATTCTTGGAATAGATTAGAATATTATTAATAAAGACAATAACTATAATATTAAGTAGATTATATAGAATATTGTTAATATAGTACTAAAAGATAGCTGAATCTCCAATTACTCTGAAGAATATAACTCAATATTTAAATAATCTATATTGACTCTTAAAGGTTATTAGATCTTTACTGTCTAGATATATCTAGATTCAGTAGAAGTCTTATTAGATATTAAGCTTTGTAAACTACTTAGTCTTAGCTAGTTATTCTAGAATTTTATTAATCAAAGAAATTGAATAATTGTTTTTCTTTATTACTGTATTTAGCTTTTGATAGTCTATATAGAAATATAGACTATTTTCTAGCTTTCTGGCTATTAGAATCGGGAATATAAAGGAACTGATTAAAGGGATAATAAATTTGTGATATAGGTTCTCTATAATATAGGTTCTAGTAGTCTTCAGCTTCTCTACTAATTACTTATAGAGAGGATAGCTTTGAGATATGAATAGTTCCTCTAGCTCAATCTTATAATTAACTTCTAACTGTAGAGGAAATAATTTATTTAAATAGATTTCAGAGAAGGTTTCTATAAATTCTTAATATTTATTTGGAAGAGATTTGTGGATCTCTTAGAGCTCTTATTCTAGTTTAGCTCTATCTATCTTATTGTACTTCTTATTAATAATCTAGTTAAGTTCTATAAGATAGAAGATAAAGACTTTATTCTCTGATCTTTCTATAATTCGGTATATGTCTATAGTACTTACTAAGGCAATTTCTAGAATAATTAAATTAACTAAACTGGGACTCAACTTAGACCTTTTGAGAATCTATTAAATTTAAGTCTTTTTGTAAATAATTTAGTCTATTAACTTATTTCGATAATCTATATTAGCTTAGTATTCTATAGCCTTTGAATTACTACTCTTATCTAGTAGTACTCTATTTAATAGTTAATATAGGTACTGGATTTCCTCAAAGGTTAAGTCTTATTGATTCTCAAAGTGGAGAGTATTTATAGAGATCTGTAACTAGATGTTTTTTGGCTTTATCTAATATTGTCCAATAATAATAGGCTATATTATCTCTTTAGTAATAATATACTATTATTATTTAAACAGACAATCGCCTATAGTAAAGATAAGTGTGAACTCTCAAGAAACCAATGTAAAATGATGAATTTAGTGTATAATGTAGAGAAATTCTAAACTTGGGGAAGGAAGGAGAGAAGGAATCCTCCATAATCTAGATAAATTGCTCTACAGAGCCTTCTATATCTATATAACACACTCTATACTAATATCTTTCCTACATGATTGCAGTCCACATAACTAATATGCAGAATATATATAGGGTATATAATGTGAACTGTTATATTATCCCCCTATTAGATACAATTTCAACCCTGAAATCGCACAAGATTCACTCTAGATAGTGTTAAATTCACCCGTTTCTAGTTCATTATTATTATCTTCATTAGATAAGTCCTCTATACTATCTCGAAGCTACAATTTGAGCTTCTACAGCTATACTTTCAATGGATTCTGACAATGGAATTCTAGTAAGCAATCCAGTATATTTTTGAAATTTCTTGTAGAATACCACCAATTATCGATATTATACTCCTTCTATTTAACTTGATAAGTTACATAGTCATTCCTGGACCGCTGGCTCACCTATATAAAGTCAATCTTGAATTCTAGTTCTACCATAGGTATATTTACTGTTATTGAATATCTCTTTATCTCCTGTCCTGGCAATAGCTTACTTCTAGATATACACTACAGTCTATTTGCATTTATAATAGAATAGATTAGAGTTTCTAGTAACAGACAAAAATAGAAAGTATTAGAATAAGGCTGCTCTAGAATTTCAAATAGATCTATAGCTTAGAAACCTATCTTCCTCAAAGACTAGTTTATTCTAAGATACTTTGTTAATAGTATAATATAGTTACTCACTATAAAGTCAACTTTATACCTCTTCTAGTCTACTTATTCTTACTAGTATTCCTATATACAAACTAAGTTCTATTCCACCTTACTCTATATAGTCTGTATTCTCTCAGTAAACTACAAGACTATATTCCACTAAGAAAATTCAATTGCCAGTTCCAGTTCTTCTCTATTTTTTTTTATTAGATCCATAGATAGCCTCATCTCATAGTCTCTTTCTATCTTAAAAGGAGATATCCCAGTTGAATCCTGAGGCAATACAGCTTGAGCAATATCTATCAAATATACTATATCTAACTAGTTATCTTACTATAAGTTTACTAGAACTCATAGATATTGCTTAATACTCTTAACCATTCTTTTAGACTCTCTATCTAACTATAAGTAATATACTATAGAAAGACTGTATTTGATCTTCAGGATCTTATATAATTCCTTCTATATTATTAATACAAATATTCTATTGTAGTTTGAAACAATAGAGTCAGATAGCCCATTGTAGTAAATAATATATTATAGTAGCAACTGGGCTATATTCTCACTAGTTACTATCTTATAATACAGAATAATAATATATCTCTTTAAGAATCAATTAAGGACCACTAGAGCGTAATTGTACTCTTTCTTATCTTTCAGTAACTCTATAAAGTCTATCTGAATATATATCTATAGTCTAGGCAGTATTGGCAAGAGATTCAGCAAGTCTTCTGGCCAATCCTGCTAGAATTTAGTTCTTTTGCAGATTATACAGTTATCAGTAAACTATTTAATATCAGCAGAAATTCCTAGCTATATAAAGTTTTATTCCTAAATATAATCTTGTATCTTCTTTACTCCAAAATATACTAAGACAGATTACTTATAAATATAATTTAGTAACTTCAGTCTTACTTTTTAAGAAACAAAGACTTGGGCTTTATAAAGCAGCAATCCTTCTAGTAATTTCTATAGACTGCCTTCTACCTTTAGCAAAGCTTCTTTATATATAGCTACCGTTTGATCATTATCTATACTTTAATTTACTTAAAGAACTTTTCTTATCTCTTCTAAAGTACTCAAAATTAGATTAATAGATATATTAGCTACAAATTCCCGAATAACTGCCAATAGAGCTATATCTGAGTCTAGCTAGTATTATAGGAGTAATACTGTTTCCTCCCTACCTTAATCCAGTAGTAATTCCTTCCTTAACAGAATATCTATAATAATATTTATCTTTCTAGTACAATACTTTATTACAAAGTTAAAACTAGAGAGAAACTCAGACTACTAGGCCTATCTGATATTCAACTAGTATTTAGTTATAAAGTATTTAAGAGCCTTATAATCTGACTAGATAACTATATATTAATTTAAACCAGTACTAATTAGTTTAGTCCTCCACTTCTTAAGAGCTCGAATAATTACTAATAGCTTCTTATTATAAATCTCATAGTAAATCTCAGTATTATTTATAGTCTTTAAGAAAAAGGTAATAGAATATTAGAGATTATTATTCTACAGCTAGCTCAATACAACTCCAGTTATTCTATCTGAGAAATTAGTTTTAATCTATATCTATTATATAGAATTGAAATATACTACTACTAGAAGCTTAGTTAAGATAGCTTTTAGTCTATTGAATATAGTCTTATAAGCTAAGCTCTATTCCTATAGAGTATTCTTCTTTATCAGAATGAATAATAGCTTTACTAGATAGCTGTAGTCCTTAATAAATCAACAATAATAGTTACAGAAACCCAAGAAGACTAGATTCTCTTAATTGTTATAGATATCTTCCAGTCGCGAATAATAAGTAACTTTTCTAGATCTATATATACACTATTCTTTTCTACAATAAAGCTAAGAAATCTTGTTTTCTTAGTATCGAACTTATACTTCTTTA
The DNA here is from genome assembly GCA_026745395.1 of Tympanopsis confertula. Classification (NCBI taxonomy): domain Eukaryota; kingdom Fungi; phylum Ascomycota; class Sordariomycetes; order Coronophorales; family Scortechiniaceae; genus Tympanopsis; species Tympanopsis confertula. Next base: position 90,252 of record JAOYNU010103008.1, on the reverse strand, counting down.
AGAAGATCTAAAAGTCTATAGCCTAGAGACAATATAAGACTTCTTTGATATACTATTTATATAGTTTGGGATTCTCAAAATAGATTAGAATATCATTAATAAAGATAATAACTATAATATTAAGTAGATTGTATAGAATATTATTAATATAGTACTAAAAGATAGCTGGGCCTCTAGTTACTCTGAAGAGTATAACTTGATATTTAAACAATCTATATTAACTCTTAAAGGTTATTAGGTCTTTACTATCTAGATATATTTGGATTTAATAGAAGTCTTATCAGATATCAAGCTTTGTAAACTACTTAGTCTTAGTTAGTTATTCCAGGATCTTATCAATTAAAAAAATTAAATAACTATTCTTTTTTATTACTGTATTTAGCTTTTGATAGTCTATATAAAAATATAAACTGTTTTCTAACTTTCTAACTATTAGAATTGGAAATATAAAGAGACTGATTAAAGAAATAATAAATCCACAATATAGATTCTCCACAATATAGATTCTCCACAATATAGGTTTTAATAATCTCTAGTTTCTCTACTAATTACTTATAGAGGAGATAGCTTTAAGATATAAATAGTTCTTCTAGCTCAATCTTATAATTAATTCCTAGCTATAGGGGAAATAATTTATTTAAATAGATTTCAGAGAAGATTTCTACAAATCCTCAATATTTATCTAGAAGGAATTTACAGATTTCTTAGAGCTCTTATTCTAACTTAATTCTATCTATCTTATTACACTTCTTATCAATAATCTAGTTAAGTTCTATAAGATAGGAGATAAAGACTTCATTCTCTGATCTTTTTATAATTCAGTATATACCTATAGTACTTACTAAGGTAATTTCTAAAATAATTAGATTAACTAGACTGAGACTCAACTTAGGCCTTTTAAGAATCTATTGAATTCGAGTTTCTTTATAAATAGTCTAGTCTATTAACTTGTCTCAATAATCTATATTAGCTTAGTATTCTATAGCCTTTGGATTACTATTCTTATTCAGTAGTACTCTATTTAATAGTCAATATAGGTACTGAATCTCCTCGAAGGTCAAGTTTTATTAATTTCCAAAGTAAGGGGTATTTATAGAGGTCTGTAACTAGATATTTTTTGGCTTCATTCAATATTATCTGATAATAATAGATTATACTATCTCTTTAGCAATAATATACTGTTATTGTTTAAACAGACAACTATCTATAGTAAAGATAAGCCGGATTAATTTAGTAAAGGAAGTCTCTAGAGTCCTATTCTATAATCTATTTTGGATAGGAACTCAAATCCGATAATGTTTGACTGGCTACTCCTTCTCTAGCTTGGTAACTAGATCTTCTTATATCAGGATATTTATATTTACTCTAGTATCAAAAAGAGTTATTATAGATAATATAGTTGAATTTACTATTAAAACTATCAGATATAAGAATATAGGATCTACAAAATACAACATTCTAATACTATCCTTATTCAATCCTTTCTAAACTAGACTGTTTAAGTAGGAGACTTAATTTAGATATACTAGTTTTCTAACTCGATCTCTAAGAAGACCTTAGTTACTCTCAGAGTATCCTCTACAGTTCCTTTATCCTAGATTTGGGCTTAAGTTGATACTTTGGGTTTAGAACACATAGCAATAAGATATTCCAACTCCTTACAGTTATAGTAATAGCCCTCTATATAAAAATAAGTTCTTTTGGCTGAGGACTGAGTCTAAGTCTTCAGGATATTAGCTACAGAAATAGAAGATCAAGACTTAGATTCCTACTTAATCTTAGATTTGGTCTTTATATTAGCTTTTGATATAGAACTGGAATTAGGAAGAGAGAAATATATTTTACTAGCAGATTTAAAAGCAATATCTATCTAGACAGAAACTAATTTCTTAAATTAAATAAAGAAAACAGTGGGATTATACTTAGCTATTTCTATATAGTACTAGACTTAATAAGGTAATTTCAGCTATATTTTACTCTTCTAGAATTTGGTAGAAAGACAAGATTTATTAGCTAAATACTGAAATATAGATACAAAGTCTTAGTACTTAAAAGTATTTTCTTACTAGAGAGTCTAGAATTCACATTAGTATTTAGTAATCTAATTAGTATTCTTAAACTAGCTTTATAGAAAATTAACGACTTTATTAATAGTAATAAATATATTCTAATAATCCTTCTGGAAATAAGAAAATAATAATATTATTATATAATTAGTAATATATATAGAAATATAGTAGATCTTATACTTATCTATAGAAAAGTAATCCTTATTAGCCTTAAGTTTCTAGTAAATCTACTACTCCCAATAACAATAGAAAAAGTTCTTTCTATCAATAAGCTTCTCAGAGTTAAGCAGCTTTATAGAGTAATATTTCTTATTATCTTTAGAATTAAACTCAGTAGTTATAAAGTATTACTAAAGTAGTAAGGCAATCTAATACTTAAGATCAATAATATATTAGTTAGTAAAATTAGCTAGGAAATATAGAACTGGAATCGACATAGTAGTAATTGAACCTAGACCTTAATAGCTAATAGCTTTGCCCTTAAACTCGATTTGTCGAAAATCATCTAGTTAACAACCCAATTGGAGGTTTTGATACATTGAAGACAATAATATATTTAATTTTATATATTGATATAGCAAAAAGAGTTTATTGCTTATATAAAAAGTAAAAGAGAAGTTTAGAATTATATAAATTCTTAAGAAATTAATACAAAATAATAAATTTAGTATATAATATAGAGAAATTCTAAACTTGAGAAAGAAAGGAGAGGATAAATCCTCTATGATCTAGATAAGCTACTCCATAGAGCCTTCTATATCTACATAATATACTCTATACCAATATCTTCTCTATATAACTGTAGTCTATATAACTAATATATAGAATATATATAGAGTATATAATATAAACTATTATAATAAGCTAGATCAATTTAGTAAAGGGGGTCTCTAGGATTCTATTCTATAATCTATTTTAAATAGAGACTCAAATCTAATAATATTTAACTAGCTATTCCTTCTCTAGCTTGGTAACTAAATCTTCTTATATTAAGATATTGTAGTAAGGTTTCTGCCTTCTATTACCACCTATTCTAGTATATAGAGCTCACACCTATATATTCTAGTTTAGTAAGAAATATAACTCTAGTTTATGCTTCAACTCTTCATTTCTAGACTATTTACAGACTCTACGTCTTCGACATAGCCTGTAGCCTGTAGCCCTATCTCAGTTTATCTCTTTGATTTGGTTCCCTTCAGTGGACCTACTACAAGTGCTCTGCTATTTTATATAGTAATAAGAGTAAGATCTGACTTGTAATAACTACTCCAAATCAAGAGTAACTAAAGGAAAATTAAGGCGGGGCTATAATAAGTGGGTAAGGCTTTTGATCCTGACAACTACTATACTAAAATCGGAAAGTTGGTGTAATTTCTTGTGTATTAGCACAATATAGTACTTCTCGGAGAGTTAGAGAAGATTAAACAGTTCTGTGGTAGTTCTACAGAGAGAACTTCAGTTGATTGAGTTATTGTTGTGATTATAGAACTCTAGACTATTGGTATATTGTAGTTACTATGGTTATGATTTAGTTTTTGTTATCAGTTATTGTCATCAGTTATTGTCATTGAGTATTTTACAGAGTCTGAGGTTTTAGAAGTTGGCAAGGTATTAATTGCCTGTAGAGTAAAAGGATTTGAGAATTTGTGTGTTTCTTTGAGCTTGAGAACTGTATATACTGTCTTGGAGAACTGGTTATTGCTATTGTTGAGTTGAGTTAAATTTGGATTTGTCTCTGTTGCTGTTTCTGCTGCTTTTATCAGTTCTGTCAAAGCTAGTATTATTTTCAGTCCTGTCATTACTGGTTTCTGTTATATCTGGGAGTTGTAAGGTCTTATTGATGTGGTTATCAACCAGAGAATGGTTAATGTTATGGGGGGAGTTATATGTAGTGGGGTTTCTGTCTTCTACTACTATCTATTCTAGTATATAGAGCTCGTGCTTATATATTCTAGTTTAGCAAGAAACATAACTCCAGTTTATACTTCAACTCTTCATTTCTGATCTATTCACGGACTCTACACCTTTGGCGTAGTCTGTAGCCTATAGCCCTGTCTCAATTTATCTCTTCGACTCGGTTCCCTTTGGTGGACCTGCTATAAGTACTCTGCTATTTCAATATTTATATTTACTCTAGTATTAAAAAGAATTATTATAGATAATATAGTTAAATTTGCTATTAAAACTACTAAGTATAAGAATATAGAGTCTATAGAATATAATATTCTAATACTATTTTTATTCAATTCTTTCTAGACTAAACTATCCAAATAGAAGACTTAACTTGGATATACTAGTTTTCCAACTCAGTCTCAGAGAGAATCTCAATTACTCTTAGAGTATTCTCTATAGTTTCTTTGTTCTGGATTTGGGTTTAAGTTAATATCTTAAATTTAGAATATATAGCAGTAAGATATCTTAGTTTCTTATAGTTATAATAATAGTTCTCTATACAAAGACAAGTTCTTTTAGCTAAGAATTGGGTCTAAGTCTTTAGAATACTAGCTATAGAAATAGAAGATTGGAACTTGGATTTCTATTTAATCTTGAGTTTAGTCTTTATATTAGCTTTTAATATAGAACTAGAACTGGAAAAAGAAAAATATATTTTACTAGTAGATTTAGAAGCAATATTTACTTAGATAGAAACTAATTTCTCAAATTAAATAAAGGAAATAGTGGAATTATACTTAGTTGTTTCTATATAGTATTGGACCCAATAAGGCAATTTCAGCTATATTTTACTCTTTTAGAATTCAGTAGAAAGATAAGATTTATTAACTAGATACTAGAATATAAATATAAAGTCTTAGTACTTAGAGATATTTTTCTACTAGAGAGTCTAGAACTTATATTAGTACTTAGCAATCTAATTAGTATTCTCAAACTGGCTTTATAGGAAATTAAAGACTTTATTAATAGTAGTAAATATATTCTAGCAGTTCTTCTAGAGATAAGAAGATAATATTATTATTGTACAATTAGTAGTATATATAGAGATATAGTAGATCTTATACTTATCTATAGAGAAGTAATTTCTATTGATCTTAAGTTTCTAGTAAACCTACTACTTCCAATAACAATAGAAAGAGTTCTTCTCATTAATAAGCTTTTTAGAATTAGATAGCTTTATAGAGTAATATTTCTTATTATCTTTAGGGTTAGACTTAGTAGTTACAAAGTACTATTAAAACAGTAAGGTAATTTAATACTTAAGATCAGTAATATATTAGTCAGTAAGATTAGCTAGAAAATACAGGATTAGAATTAGTATAATAATAGTTGAATCTAGGCCTTAACAACTAATAGCTTTACTCTTAGACTCAGTTTATTGGGAATCATCTAGCTGACAATCTAATTGGAGGTTTTGATACATTAAAGATAATAATATATTTGATTTTATACATTAGTATAGCAAAAAGAGCTTATTATCTATATAGAAAGTAAAAGAGAAGTTTAGAATTATATAAATTTTTAAGAAACTAATATAAAATAATAAATTTAGTGCATAATATAGAAAAATTCTAAACTTAGGGAAGAAAGAAGAGAAGGAATTCTCTACAATCTAGATAAACTGCTCTGTAGAACTTCCTATATCCATGTAATATACTCTATATCAATGTCTTCCCTATATAACTACAGTCTATATAACTAATATACAGAATATATACAGGGTATATAATATAAACTATTATAATTCTAAAGATACTAAAACTAAAGAAAGAAAGAAGAGAAGAAAGACTTTTTAATTGGAACTATATATCTATATTTACATATAATAGTACTAAATCTAATTAGATAAATTTATAATTTCTTTTATAAATATTTATAATATATATTATAATAGGATTTCTGCCTTCTACTACTACCTATTCTAATATATAGAGCTCGTGCCTACATATTCTAGTTTAGTAAGAAATATAACTCTAGTTTATGCTTTAATTCTTTATTTCTGGTCTATTTACAGACTCTATGCCTTTGGCATAGCCCATAGCCTGTAGTCCTGTCTCAGTTCATCCCTTCGACTCGGTCCCCTTTAGTGGACCTACTACGAGCGCTCTGCCATTTCATATGGTGACAAGAGTGAGATCCGACTTGCAATAACTGCTCCAAATCAAGAGTGGCTGAAGGGGAATTGAGATAGAGCTACAATAAGTGGGCGAGGCTTTTGACCCTAATAACTACTGTGCTAAAATCGGAAAGTCGGTGTAATTTCTCGTATATTAGTGCAATGCAATACTCCTCAGAGAGTTAGAGAAGATTAAATAGTTCTGTGGTAGTTCTATAGAGAGAACTTCGGTTAATTGAGTTATTGTTATAATTACAGAACTCTAGACTATTGACATATTGCAGTTACTATAGTTATGATTCAGTTTTTGTTATCAGTTATTGTCATCGGTTATTGTCATTAAGTATTTTACAGAATCTGAGGTTTTAGAAGTTGGTGAGATATCAACTGCCTGTAGAGTAAAAGGATTCGAGAATTTGTGTATTTCTTTGAGCTTGAGAACTATATATACTGTCTTGGAGGACTGGTTATTGCTATTGTTGAGTTGAGTTGAGTTTGGATTTGTCTCTGCTACTGTCTCTGCTGCTTTTGTCAGTTCTGTCAAAGCTGGTGTTGTTTCCAGTCCTATCGTTACTGGTTTCTGTTGTATCTGGGAGTTATAAGATCTTGTTGATGTAGTCATCGACCAGGGGACGGTCGATGTTATGGGGGGGGGGGTTATATGTAGTGGGGTTTCTGCCTCCTACTACCACCTATTCTAGTATATAGAGCTCGCGCCTATGTGTTCTAGTTTAGCAAGAAACATAACTCCAGTTTATACTTCAACTCTTTATTTCTGGTCTATTCACGGACTCTACGCCTTCGGCGTAGCCCGTAGCCCGTAGCCCTATCTCAGTTTATCCCTTCGACTCGGTCCCCTTCAGTGGACCTGCTACGAGCGCTCCGCTATTTCAATATATAATATATAGTTGAATTTAATAATACTCTAATATTCTATATTTGAAATTAATTATTAAATATCAATAATAATAATAGTTATAATAGATTCCTATATATATATTTAAACTAACTTTAATAATTCTAAAAAAGCTATAAAAAATATTATTAATAAAAATAATAATAATCTTATTGAGATATTCAATTAGAATTATATTAATATAATATTAAAAAAGCATAAGTCTATTAAATAATCTAAAAAGTATTTTTAATGATTAAATAATTTATATTGTATAGAGTCAATTATTTTATTTTCTAAATCTAAATAGAGTTAAATTTAATAAAATACTGAAATAGCGGAGCGCTCGTAGCAGGTCCACCGAAGAGGACCGAGTCGAAGGGATGAACTGAGACAGGGCTGCGGGCTACGGGCTACGCCGAAGGCGTAGAGTCCGTAAATAGACCAGAAATGAAGAGTTGAAGCGTAAACTGGAGTTATGTTTCTTGCTAAACTAGAACACATAGACGCGAGCTCTATATACTAGAATAGGCGGTAGTAGGAGGCAGAAACCCCACTACAATACTTATTTAGTCTTTAGAATATATATTAAAAATTTATTATAATTTATATGAATCTTAGTTTAGTTTCTAATCTTTTTAGCTAATTAGCCTTTAATAGACTCTTCTTCTAATAAGAATATGCAATTTATATAAAATTCTCTTTCTATATAATTTTTTCTTTGATAGCTATACTCTTTTATTCTTTTATCTTTTGTACTCTTTCTAATACTCAAATTAAAATATAGATAGAGACTACTATTAAGGAGTTCTGTAAGTAATTTTAATTTAACATTATAAAATTTATATATAAAAATTGGTTTTTTTATCCGTATCTATTAATATATTTAAAATTTAATTCTATATAGAAAAATATATTTTATAAATATATAAGTTTTAATAATAATTTTAGACTTCGTTTTAAGTAAGTTTAGATTAGAATAGTAGTCAAATTAATTATATTATGAAGTAATCTTTTTATAAATCTAGCTAATAATAAAGAGCTAAATAGCTTTTTATTATACTATTTTAAATATAAAGTTTGATATTAAAAGAATGTTAATATTGAATATATATAAATATATAACAAAAGTATTATTTAAGATTAGTTTTATTAATTATAGTAGTAATTAAAGATTACAATATTGAATTAGATAATACATATAAATTTAATAAAACTAGCTTTATAATTAAAATTAGTAAAGATTAATAGATTATAATTTGAGAGTCTTAATATAAAATTATTAATAAAGTACATATAAATTGTAAATATATTAATATTAAGCTGAGTTTAGTTAATAGTTTTACTATTTCTCTATTGATTATTATAAGTATAAAGTAAGTTCAATTTTACTAGTTTAATAATTTTAAACGAATAAAGTAATTATTATTATTAATTATAGATATATTAATAATCTTTTAGCTTATTAATAAATTTAATATCTTAAAAAAAAGACTTAAACTTAAATAAAAAGTATAACGAGAATCTTGTTATGTAATCGATTTATTTAGCTTATATTTAACTTATAAATCTATAGAATGCTATAAAGATTATTATATTCTAATCCTCTTCTTATTCTTTTATTTAAGTTATTTTCTCTAGTCTCTAGTCTCTGAATATTAATATATTTAATATTTATAAATATTATTATAATAAACCTATTGAAGTAGCTATTATAATAGAATATTAAAAATTTATAAAAATTAATTTCTTAGTTATAATCTTATTAATTTAATACTAAATCTTTAAATTAAATACTATTGAATTTGGGTTTTAATTATTTAGAATCTTTTCTCTTAATCTAGATATTATATATAATAAATTTATTAATTGTCTATTAAATATATAACGTAAAATACTATTAATATCTAAATTCTTTTATTAATTAAATACATTTTTATTATTTTAATTAAATATTATTACTCTAATTACTAATTAGAAATATAATAAATTTAAAATAATACTTAATCAATTAGATATTAATATTAAGAAAAAGATCAAAATTACTAAAAAGATATCTTATAGTAACTAAGTCTATTAATATAAACAAGGCTTTACAGCTACGCGCTGTACCGCCTAAACCCTTTTAAACCTAGATAATAAATCTAGTCAACCAGTTAATAGGACTTATTTAGAGATAAATAGTAGGAGAAGGTTACTTAGAGGCCTATAGAAAATATTAAATATAGTAAATAGTAGAAGAAGTTACTATAGAGGAGATTAAATATAGTAAATAGTAGAGAGAGTGACTATAGAGAAAATGAAATTTTTAATAGAGTAAACTAGTAGAAAGCTACCTGGAGGCTGTAAACTCTTAAGAAACTAATGTAAAATAATAAATTTAGTATATAATATAGAGAAATACTAAACTTGGGAAAGGAAGGAGAGGAGGAAGTCTCTATAATCTAAATAAGCTATTCTGTGGAGCCTTCTGTATCTATATAATATACTCTATATCAATATCTTTCTTATATAACTGTATTATATTATTCCCCTACTAGATATCATTTTAACTCTAAAGTTATATAAAATTTACTCTAGATAGTATTAAATTTATCTATTTCTAGTTTATTATTATTATTTTTATTAGATAAGTTCTTTATACTATCTTGAAGTTATAATTTAAGCTTCTGTAGTTATACTTTTAATAAGTTTTAATGATAGAATTCTAGTAAGCAATCTAGTATATTTTTGAAGTTTCTTATAGAATACTACTAATTATTGATATTACATCTCTTTTATTTAACTTAATAAATTATATAGTTGTTTCTAGACTACTAGCTTATTTATATAAAGTTGATCTTGAATTCTAGTTTTACTATAGATATATTTACTATTATTAGATACTTTTCTATTTTCTATTCTAATAATAAGTAAAAATAAAAAGTATTAGAATAAGGCTATTTTAGAATCTCAAATAAACCTATAACTTAAAAATCTATTTTTCTTAAAGATTGGTTTATTCTAAGATATTTTATTAATAGTATAATATAATTATCTACTATAAAGTTGACTTTATATCTCCTTTAATTAGCTTAGCTTTATTAATACTTTTATATATAAGTTAGGTTTTATTCTATTTTATTCTATATAGTCTATATTCTCTTAGTAAATTATAAAACTATATTGTATTAAGAAAATTTAATTACTAGTTCTAGTTTCTTTCTATTTAGATCTATAAATAGTTTTATTTTATAGTTTTTTTCTATTTTAAAAGAAAATATTCTAATTGAGATATAAAGTAATATAGCTTAAGTAATATCTATTAAATATATTATATCTAACTAGTTATTCTATTATAAATTTATTAGAACTTATAGATATTACTTAATACTCTTAACTATTTTTTTAGATTCTCTATCTAATTATAAGTAATATATTATAGAAAGATTGTATTTGATCTTTAGAATCTTATATAATTTTTTCTATATTCTTAATATAAATATTCTATTATAGTTTAAAATAATAGAGTTAGATAGTCTATTATAGTAAATAATATATTATAATAATAATTAGACTATATTCTTACTAGTTATTATTTTATAATATAATATAAAATAGTAATATATTTCTTTGAGAATTAATTAAGAATTATTAGAATATAATTATACTCTTTCTTATTTTTTAGTAATTTTATAAAGTCTATCTAGATATATATCTATAGTCTAAATAATATTAATAAGAATTTAGTAAGTCTTCTAATTAATTCTACTAAAATTTAATTTTTTTGTAAATTATATAGTTTTGAGTAAACTATTTGATATTAGTAGAAATTTCTAGCTATATAAAGTTCTATTTCTAGATATAATTTTATATTTTCTTTATTCTAAAATATATTAAAATAGATTACTTATAAATATAATTTAGTAATTCTAATTTTACTTTCTAAGAAATAAAGACTTAAATTTTATAAAGTAATAGTTCTTCTAGTAATTTCTATAAATTATTTTCTTCTTCTAATAGAGCTTTTTTATATATAATTACTATTTAATTATTATCTTTACTTTAGTTTACTTAAAGAATCTTTCTTATTTCTTTTAAAGTATTTAAAATTAGGTTTATAGATATACTAACTATAAATTTCTATATAACTATTAATAGAATTATATCTAAGTCTAATTAGTACTATAAGAATAATATTATTTTCTTTCTATTTTAATCTAATAGTAAGTTCTTTCTTAATAAAATATCTATAATAATATTTGTCTTTCTAATATAGTACTTTATTATAAAGTTAAAACTAGAGAGAAATTTAGATTATTAGATTTATTTAAATTGCAGTATTTCTACTCTATTGGATCCTAAAACCAATCTACAATCCACAAACTGCAAATTGCGGATACTTCTCAAGATTCTCATCTATACTATAGATATTCGCAAGAATCCTTATCTATACTACAGAGCTCTATAAAGCTCTATACTAATATAAAACTTACTTTATTATCTACTTCTAGACTATTATATAACTTTAATATATTTAACCTATTTTATATTAAGAATAAAAGATACTACTATTTTTCTCTATACTATATAATATTAGCTTAAGAGCTTCTTATCTTTTATAAAAAAATATTATATCTTAATTTAAAAGATAATATTATTATTTACTATAAGCTCTATTCTTATTTTATAATAAAGATATAGCTTAAAATAAAATCTTATTTAGTTATATAGAGTCTACTTAAAATCTAATTAGAAATATATATTTAAGATAAGTATAGATAGTAGATACTTATAAAAATAACCTAAGTAATAATTTTTTAGACAAAAATTTCTAATAATCTATATCTACTTTATAGAAGCTTATATATATTTTACTAAGACTATATAATATATAAATAAAACTAGTAACTAGTTCTAGTTAAGTTCAACTTAGTAATTTTTATTAATTTTAGTTTTTAAAATCTTATAGATTAGAGTAAATTCTTATAGAACTCTATATAGATATCTATAAGAATCTACTCTAATCTGCAATTATCTCCAATTATTCTTAATTATTCTCAATTATCTATACTAAAAATTATCTTGAAGCTAATTAACTATTTAAAAATTTATAGATATATTAACTTTATTCTTATATATTTTATTTACTATTTTCTATTCTTTGCTCTTTATATAAATCTACTTCTACTTCTATCTATTCTCTTTTTAGAATTTTCTTTTTCTTAGTATATTATAAATTATTTATAAGCTTTATAGTTATAGTACTCTTTCTATATTGAGTTGGATTTATAATTAAACTCCAATCTGCTTTTTCAATTAGATAATCTTACTAATCTTTTATATAATTAATCTATTATTTTAGAGCTAGTTATAAATTGATCTAAGTTCTCAAAAACAATTATATCTATCTTTCTACTATAAGTTAGTTCTTATTTACAATATTACTAGATTCTATTCTCTATTAATTTTATTATTAAAATAGATATTAAAATAGCAGAGCACTTATAGTAGGTCTACCAAAGGGGACTGAGTTAAAAAGATAAACTGAGATAGGGCTATGGGCTATGAACTATACCAAAGACATAGAGTCTGTGAATAGATTAGAAATAAAGAGTTAAAGCATAAACTGGAGTTATATTTCTTATTAAACTAGAATACATAGATATAAGTTCTATATACTAGAATAAGTAGTAGTAGGAGGCAGAAACCCCACTATATATAATTCCTCTATAACATCGACTGTCTCCTAGTCAATAACTACATTAACAAGATCTTATAATTCCCAAATATAATAAAAATCAGTAACAATAGGACCGGAAATAACACTCGCTTTAATAGAACTGACAAAAGCAGTAAAGACAGCAGCAGAGATAAATCCAAACTTAACTTAACTTAACAATAGTAATAATCAGTCCTCTAAGATAGTATATATAGTTCTTAAGCTCAAAGAAATATATAAATTCTCAAATCCTTTTATTCTATAGATAGTTGATATCTTACTAACTTCTAAAATCTTAGATTCTATAAAATACTTGATAATAATAATTAATAATAATAACTGATAACAAAAACCAAATTATAATTATAGTAACTGTAATATACTAATAGTCTAGAGTTCTATAATTATAATAATAACTTAATTAACTGAAGTTCTCTCTGTAGAATTACTATAGAACTGTTTAATCTTCTCTAACTCTCTGAGGAATACTATATTGTGCTAATATATAAGAAATTATACTGACTTTCTGATTTTAGTACAGTAGTTGTTAGGATCAAAGGCCTTATCTACTTATTATAGCCCTGTCTCAATTCTTCTTTAGCCACTCTTAATTTAGAGTAATTATTATAAGTTGGGTCTTACTCTTATTACTATATAAAATAGCAGAGTACTTGTAGTAGGTCTACTAAAGGAGATTGAGTTGAAGGGATAAACTGAGATAGGACTGCGGGCTATGGGCTATATTGAAGATATAGAGTCTGTAAATAGACTAGAAATAAAGAGTTAAAGTGTAAACTGGAGTTATGTTTCTTATTAAACTAGAATATATAGGTATAAGCTTTATATACTAGAATAGATAGTAGTAGAAGGTAGAAACCCCACTATAATATCTTATATAAAGACTTTATAAAATAGTAACTAAATACTGACTTTAACTTATAATCTAGTATTAAGACCTTTATTATTTAAAAAGAAAAAAAGAAATTTAAAGTCTAGAATTATTTTTATTAGATTATCTATAAGAAGAGTAATAAGTCTAAGATTATATATAAAAATTATTTTTATATATTTATATATTCTTAATACTAATATATTAGCTCTTTACTAATAAAAGACTATCTTAAAATAATATTATATTATAGTAAGCTAGTCTCAGATAATAGAATTAATTAACTTATCTAATAGATAGTATATAAGTTTATAAGATCTATTTAAGTTATTCTACTAATAATCTCTATATAATTTAATAGCTATAGATCTCTAAAATCTAGTTCTTCTTTTAGAATCTTCTAATTAAATCTATATTAGAGTTTATTACTATTATCTAATTCCTCTTTTAAATTATTAAGTATATCTAGTTTAAGAATTTACTTAAAATTATTTAATAAGCTCAATAGAAGATTAATCTTCTATCTATATAAACTCTATAGTACTATTTTAATTCTATGGTTTATAATAATTAGAATAATCTCCTTAGTAAGCTTTCTATTAAAAACTATTTATTAATTACTCTTAATTACTAAATCTTTTCTTTTTAATAAGTATTTATAGTAATTATAGACTACTTTCTTAATAAAGACTAGAATTACTATAAGATTCTCCTTGGGTTTAAATTTTTTTTTAGAATATATATAAATAAAAATCTAAGTAAAACTATAATTAAGCTTTTTAATAATTATTAAATTATTAGCTATATACTCTCTATTATAACTAATAATATAATAAATAATAATACTTTAATATTAAGTATTCAGAAAACTATTTAGTTATAGAGCTAGTCTAATATTGCAATTTTCAGAGTCTCTTATATTATATATATAATTTAGCTTAGTCTAAATAAGCTATTTTAAAGACTTAAAACTATTCTTAAAAATAAAGAGACTAAAACAAAATAGTCAAATAAGTAAACTTATTTATTTTAAACTAAATACTTAATAAGATAAATTATAGATATACTAAAAAAAATATACTTATCTTATTCTATATAATGAAATATATAATTTAATATACTATTTCTTAACTTTAAGAACTTACTATTTTTATTAATATAAGTCTCCAGTAATAGAAAGCTTTTTTAGATCTCTAAGATAAAGAATCTCAATTAATTCCAATTTAAAATATTTAAATCTACTGAAATTCAATATTCTTAATACTCAACTATACTAAAAGACTTTAGTTAATCTATAGTTACTATTATATATATTATTAATATCTATATTTTAACTAGATTTATAAGAATAATAATAAATTAATTATCTTCTTCTTTTTATAAAGTCTTTTTTTGACTTTATTATAATATTATTAAAAACTCAGAATATTACTACTTATAATATCTTTAATATCTATAATAAGCTTTTTTCTTATTTTAATAATATTAAAGTTAAGTTAAAGAATAAAAATATAATTTAAAAGAAATAGATACTCTAGACTCTTTAGACAATAAAGAAAAAGCTTTTAAAATACTATATAGTAATTAATTATGAGATATATAATAATATCTATTGTAGTGGGGTTTCTGCCTCCTACTACCGCCTATTCTAGTATATAGAGCTCGCGCCTACGTGTTCTAGTTTAGCAAGAAACATAACTCCAGTTTACGCTTCAACTCTTCATTTCTGGTCTATTCACGGACTCTACGCCTTCGGCGTAGCCCGTAGCCCGCAGCCCTGTCTCAGTTCATCCCTTCGACTCGGTCCCCTTCGGTGGACCTGCTACGAGCGCTCCGCTATTTCACTATATACTTATAATAATCTTATATTCTTTAAAGAAGTTCTACTATTTTATCTTAATAAATTAATAAGAGAATATTAATTATATAATATACTATTATAATATTCTTAAGTAAGAGTTTTATTAATATAAAGAATAACTTTAGAAAGAAATAGATTCTATCTTATTAAAGAATTATCTTAAAAAGCTTCTTAATAATAATTATAATCTAGATATAGCTTATATATTCCAAAATCAACTATATAAAAAGAGTCTAGAGTCTTTAAATAATGAAATTATATATTATATTATAAGAGGAATTAAAAAGTAGAAGTCTTAAATATACTAATAAGAGAATAAGTATAAATTCTCTATTCTAACTGTAATAGTCTAGAATATTCTCTCTATATTTATTAATAGTATAGATATAGAGTAGCTATTTAATTATATCTATAATATATATTACTATTGCTATAACTATTTTAAGCTTAGAATAATCTAGAATTTAATATTCTATTAATTTATAATAATTTTTAATATTAAATAGAAAGAAATTAAGCTTATTAAAGAATATCTATTTGCTAAAAAGACTATATTTCTTAACTAAGCTAAAAAGCTAATTATTTAACTTAAAACTCTCAAGCTAATTAGTAATTATAAAGAGAAAAATAAACTATTTAACTTAGAAAATATATAATAGATAAGAATCTTAAATAAAGATTTAGGGAATAAGAGTCTAAGAATTTATTAATTTCTATATAGATAAAATCAGTATAAAACAAGTAGAAAGTACTCTATAGAGATTATTAATAAGAATAATAATCTTCCTAAAATACCAGTAGAAAGTATATAAGAAAGACCAGAGTGAGTTCAGAAACTTCCAAAGCTATCTAAGGAATTTGAGCTTATAAAATAGTATATTACTTAATAGTATTCAAAGTAAAATTGATAATAAATTACTCTTTATTAGAGATATGTTTTAAGCTTAATACTAAAAAATACTAATAAATCTTTATAAATAATATATACTCGAATAGATAACTAAGCTTAGTAGATTTACTATGTTTATAATCCATTAGAACTCTATAAGAATTCAGAGGATTCTAAGAACTATTCGCAATCTGTATTTATATAGATTGCGAATACTGATTTAAATCCTTATCTATAAGTTATGGAGTACATTATAGTTACTCTAAGAATTTTGCGGATTCTACTGCAGTCTAGATCTATTTAATATTTAATAGTATTTAGTTATAAAATATTTAAGAGTCTTATAATTTAATTAGATAATTATATATTGATTTAAACTAGTATTAATTAATTTAACTCTCTACTTTTTAAAAGCTTAAATAATTACTTATAGCTTCTTATTATAAATAATACTGAGGTATTATTTATAGTTTTTGAGAGAAAAATAATAGAATACTAGAAGTTATTATTTTACAATTAACTCAATATAGCTCTAGTTATTCTATCTGAGAAGTTAGTTTTAATTTATATTTACTATATAAGATCAAAATATACTACTATTGGGAATTTAGTTAAGATAGTCTTTAGTCTATTAAATATAGTTTTATAAGCTAAACTCTATTTTTATAGAGTATTCTTTTTTTATTAAAGTAAATAATAGCTTTATTAAATAATTATAGTCTTTAATAAATTAATAATAATAGTTATAAAAACCTAAGAAAAACTAGATTTCTTTAATTATTATAGATATTTTCTAGTTATAAATAATAAATAATTTCTTTAGATCTATATATATATTATTCTTTTCTACAATAAAGCTAAGAAATCTTATCTTCTTAGTATTAAATTTATACTTTTTTAGGAAAGTTTATAAATTTATAATTTAAAGATAATATAAGACTTCTTTAATATATTATTTATATAATTTGGAGTTTTTAAAATAAATTAGAATATTATTAATAAAGACAATAATTATAATATTAAGTAAATTATATAAACTATTATTAATATAGTATTAAAAAATAGCTAAATCTCTAGTTATTTTGAAGAATATAATTTAATATTTAAATAACTTATATCAATTCTTGAAGATTATTAGATTTTTATTATCTAAATATATTTGAATTTAGTAGAAGTTTTATTAGATATTAAGCTTTATAAACTACTTAATCTTAGTTAGTTATTCTAGAATCTTATTAATTAAGAGAATTAGATAACTATTTTTCTTTATTACTATATTTAGCTTTTGATAGTCTATATAGAAATATAAATTACTTTCTAGCTTTTTAGCTATTAGAATTTGAAATATAAAGAAACTAGTTAAAGAAATAATAAATTTATAATATAGGTTCTAATAGCTTCTAGCTTCTCTATTGATTATTTATAAAAGAAATAGCTTTAAGATATAAATAGTTTCTCTAGTTCAATTTTATAATTGATTTCTAGTTATAGAAAAAATAATTTATTTAAATAGATTTTAGAGAAAATTTCTATAAATTCTTAATATTTATCTAAAAGAGATTTATAGATTTTCTAGAGCTCTTATTTAGCTTAGTTTTATCTATTTTATTATACTTTTTGTTAATAATTTAATTAAGTTCTATAAGATAGAAGATAAAGACTTTATTTTCTAATCTCTTTATAATCTAGTATATATCTATAGTATCTATTAAGATAATTTCTAAAATATTTAGATTGACTAGATTAGAACTTAACTTAAGTCTTTTAAGAATCTATTAAATTTAAATCTCTTTATAAATAGTCTTATTTATTAACTTATCTTAATAATTTATATTAGTTTAGTATTCTATAGTCATTAAATTACTATTCTTATCTAGTAGTACTCTATTTAATAATTAATATAAATACTAGATCTTCTTAAAGATTTGATCTTATTAATCTCTAAAGTAGGGAGTATTTATAGAGGTTTATAACTAGATATTTTTTGGCTTTATCTAATATTATCTAATAATAATATACTATTATTGTTTAAATAGACAATTATCTATAGTAAAGATAAGCTAGATTAATTTAGTAAAGGGAATTTCTAGAGTTCTATTCTATAATCTATTTTAGATAGACTTAAATTTGATAATATTTAACTACTTATTTCTTTTCTAGCTTAGTAATTAGATCTTCTTATATTAGAATATTTATATTTACTCTAGTATTAAAAAGAATTATTATAGATAATATAGTTGAATTTGCTATTAAAACTATTAGATATAAGAATATAGAATTTATAGAATATAATATTCTAATACTATTCTTATTTAATTTTTTCTAAACTAGATTGCTCAAGATATATTAGTTTTAAATATAAATATATTCTATATAATTAATAGTATAATTTCTTTAAAATAAGAAGAATTCTTTAATATTCTACTTGAATTAAAATTTACTCTATATTTTATAAAATAATATATATTATAACAGATTCATATCAGAATAATACTATTTCTATTTAGTATATTCATTATTTTAATAAAAGAATATAATTTATTTTTATTAGGATAAGTTATTTTATAAGGTTTGAAATTTTAGTTTTATTGAAAGTTTTCTATTTATATTATAGATTTAATTTACAATTTTAATAAAATAAAAAATATAACTTAGATTAAAAACATATTTTAATATTAGTAAGATAGAAATAGTTTCTTTTTAATAATTTTACATAGAATAGTACTATTTTGTAAAATCAATATCTGATATAGTAATCCTAATAGAGTATAAATTATCATTATTTTATAATTTCTTTTATATAGTAAGCAATATCCTATTCTAAAAGTAAATTTACTCATAATATAATAATTATCTTCATAAATTTCCTTTTATATTAGATATATTTATATTTTATTTTATGATTTAATTAGATGATAATCTTATCAAATTAATTTTATAATACTTTCTAGGTAGATTCTTTCTAATAAGAAACTATAAATTACAATAAAAACTATTATAAAATTTCAAAACTCTTTTTTATAAATAAATATAGAATATATCTTTAATTATATATTCTAAAATAAAAGATATTTTAAAATTAGAATATAAATATAATATGTATATAATAATTCTAATATATTATATAAATATTACTTTTAATTAAATACTTTTTATATATTCTCAGTTATAAATACCTTTTATAATCTTTAGATATCAGAGATAAAACTTATTTAATTTATTATATATATAATATTAAGAATAATATTAACTGAGATATTTCTATTACTAATTAACATAGTAATAACAGAGTAATCTATTAAAATAAAATAGAACTAATAGTTCTATTTTATTGGTCTTTTTATTAAGAAAATATTAATATAAAATTAAAAAGAAAGTATTTTGAATAATTATAATCTATAGAAAGAAATTAATTTAAAAAGAAATTCTACTCTTACAATCTATTATTGAAAGAAAATTAGAGCTCTAAACTATCAGATTTTATAATATAATAAAATAAATAATATAGGATCTTATAATTAATACTTCTATATTCTTTTTATATATAGCCTTAATTAATTTTAACTATTTTTATTAGTTTATTATATATTTATTTTATAAAAGTTCTATATTTTCTTAATAACTAATTAGAGGTTTTTAAGTCTAAAAGAAATTAAACTATGCAATAATATATAATTTTAGAATTTTATATATAGATAAATAGAGTTATTAAGCTATTAAATAAAATATTTATTTATTCATTTTATTTTACTCATTAGTATTAATAATATATAAAAATTCTAATAACTTTTAATAGATCTAAGAACTATTTTTATTATATTATAATTCAAATAATAGTTTTCTTATTTTAAAAATAAATAATAATATAGTGTTAACATATTTTATTTTTGATTGTATCAGATTTAAATATAATAGATTTAGTCTTAGTTAAATTACAGATCTTAGGAATTATAATACTATGAAACATTTATAAATCTTACAATTTTCTATTTTCTTATTTAAATTTATATAAAAATTTTTAAATAGTTTTTAATAATAGGTATTGAAATAGTGGAGTACTTGTAGTAGATCTACCGAAGAGGATTGAGTCAAAGGGATAAACTAAGATAGGGCTGTGGGCTATAGGCTATGTTGAAGGTGTAAAGTCTGTAAATAGACTAGAAATAAAGAGTTGAAGTATAAACTGGAGTTATGTTTCTTGCTAAACTAGAATATATAGGTGTGAGCTCTATATACTAGAATAGGTAATAGTAGAAGGCAGAAACTTTACTATATATAACTCCTTCTATAATATTAACTATTTTCTAGTCAATAACTATATTAATAAGATCTTATAACTCCTAGATATAATAGAAACTAGTAATAATAGGACTGGAAATAATACCAATTTTGACAGAACTGACAAAAGCAGTAGAAATAGTAGTAGAAATAAATCCAAACTTAACTCAACTTAACAATAGCAATAACTAGTTCTTTAAGACAGTATATATAGTTCTCAAACTCAAAGAAATACATAAATTCTTAAATTCTTTTACTCTATAGGTAGTTGATATCTTGCCAACTTCTAAAACCTCAGATTCTATAAAATACTTAATGATAATAACTAATAATAATAATTAATGATAAAAACTGAATTATAACTATAGTAACTGTAATATATCAATAGTCTGGAGTTCTGTAATTACAACAATGACTTAATTAACTAAAGTTCTCTCTATAGAACTATTATAGAACTATTTAATCTTCTCTAACTCTCTGAGGAGTACTATATTGTACTAATATATAAGAAATTATACCGACTTTCTGATTTTAGTACAGTAGTTATTAGGGTTAAAAGCCTTACTTACTTATTGCAACTCTGCCTCAATTCCCCTTTAGCTACTCTTGATTTGGAACAGTTATTATAAGTCGGGTCTTACTCTTATTACTATATGAAATAGTGGAGTGCTTATAGTAGGTCTACTAAAGGGGACCGAGTCGAAGAGATAAACTGAGATAGAGCTGCGGGCTATAAGCTATATTGAAGGCATAGAGTCTATAAATAGACCAGAAATAAAGAGTTGAAGTGTAAACTGGAGTTATATTTCTTACTAAACTAGAACACGTAGGCGCGAGCTCTATATACTAGAATAGGCGGTAGTAGAAGGCAGAAACCCCACTACAATAATTAATTTCTATAATATATAGAAACTCTAGTCTATTGGTTAAAGACTTATAGCTTCTTAATAAAAAAGAGTATAGAATTAGAATTTCTTAATAAATCTTTAATAAGTTGAGATTAAATATTTTCTATATTAATACCTATAAGAATATCTTTAGGCGATAATTTAATATATATCTATTACAGCTTCCTAGATAATCTAGGTTGAAAATAGTTAGAGAATAGAAACTAGGCTACTATATAGACTATAAATAGAAATAGAAAAGTATAAAGAAATAGTATAGTAATAGTAATAATAGTAATAACAATCTAATAATAATTGAATATTGAACCAATAACTCAGGTTTATTTCAAAACTAATTTTTAAAGATCCCTTATTCCCAGATCTCCTCCTATCATATTTAACCATATTAGAATACACTATTTTCACTGACATAAGAGCACTCAATCCTATATATTTTTAAGCTAAAACAGTCCGGCAGAGTACACCGCGCTAATTAATATATAAAGCATCCGCACTCCTTCACTATTGGGGGGGGGACTCCCTAGGCGCCGTAAGAAATTAAAAGATAAGTAGGAGAATAATAAAATAGGGTTAACCCAAAATATATATACGCCATGCAGTCCACAGCTGAATTTAGTGTAGAGTACAAACAGGCCCCTTTATATAATGCACACAACTCCAAACTTACATATACCTACTCCTGTACCGGAACCCCCTCCAAGATTAGGTCAACAGATTGTTTTACAGCTTAGTTGTATTTATACTCTGCTGTAGCCCTCCATACCCAGCAGTAGACAGTGGGCGCTCCTAGCAAGTAGATATTTACACAAAAGCCTAGTATTAACAGACATATTTACTTATTTATTAATCATGAAGAGTAGCTTTATAGAAAGAAGCACTATTATTGAGACCCACAAACCCCAGTGACTGCCTTGGTCAAAGCAGCTATGTTTGAATAGTGGTACCTTTCCTGCCAACAGAATCCTCCATATGAAAACCAAACACAAGCCTATAAAGATCACGCAACCATGAAAACTGGCTGCTCTGAACCATCGATTGACAGGCACGAGCCATGTCAATGGCGCTGACGCGGGCCTGGGTGCCAACATGTCGGAATGCTGGATCGAAGCCAACCAGTTTCCGGTAGTATTTCAATAAGGATGTCTGCCATGGGGCGGAACCAAAGGCATCGGAAGGCAAACTTTTCACAAACGAAGATAAATTATGCGAGCCACCTCGTTGGTAACCGCTGTTCATGGCAGCCTTGGTGATCAAGACCTTTAGTCGTGTAAAGTTGGGGTCCTCAGAGACGGTGGTCACAGTGTTCGCAGACGATGCAGTATGACTTGATGAGCGTGATTGTTCAGAGATGCTCGAGGCACTCGAGGGCCACTTAGAATGTGAACCATGGCTACTGCCATGTCCCAGCACAAGGATATTAGGGACCGGGGCTTCCTCAGGTGAGACTGTTGCCATGTCCTCAAATATGGTGGTTGGGGTTTCAGGATTGCCAGGCTGGGCCGAAGTGTCAGTTTCAAAATCAAGATCAGAACGTTGCGTTGCCTGCTGGAATGCCTGAGCGAAGGTTGTCTGGCTTGGTCGAGGTGTACCTCGATCTGAGTTGCGCAAGCTGTGAAGGGTCCAGCCCTCTCGGAAAATGTCACAAAGTTCCCAACACGCCTGAACAGCTGACCCAAGCAACTCTTCATCCAGTTTTCTTCCTTCACGTTTGCTCTGACGGATGCTGAAAAGCATTTCTGCTAATGTCCAGCATGCGCTTAGCAATGAATCTGTTGCATTCAAACGTGTACGTTGCTTCATCAGTCGATGACATAGGGTGATATAAAAGTCCAGAGTTCGCTCGCGAAATGCGTCTGGAAGGTTGCGATCATGCGTATTATACAAATGATTATTCAGTTCGAAGCTGACTCGTAGAACTGAGTCAGTTAGATCACTATCACAAACTCTAACCTCGAAGAGAGCCTGGCAAAAATCTCGACAGAGATCAAGAGTAGGATTGACCTGTGACGCAAAGTCTTCATCACGCGTATCGTATAATTTCTGACACAAACGCCAGCAGGATTTCCAAGCATCTTCTTGCATTCCATCTTCGTGGGTATTTAACAGTCGCTCGCGGTTGATGTAACTGAGGCTAGCCAGGGTATTGCACAGTGTCCAGCACTCCGCCAGGGCTGTTCGTAGCGCACTAATTTCAGCCTCTTTACGGGAAACACCCACTGTTGCCAAATATTGTTAGCGATGATATGAACGGAGACCAAATCGGAGCAAAGCTTGATGGTTTATACCTTCAGGGATATCTAAAAACTTTCAGTAAGCCACAATGGTCAGTCTCGAGGATCGGGCTAATAAAATGCGTACCTTCTAAGCTACTCGCGCGCGTATGTCGTTCTGGTTCCTCACATCCGTATCTTGTCTGCGCTCGGGGGGTCGCTCGCTCAGACCAATCTTTGGAAGGTGGAACTGTGGTCGTCAAGGGCGGCGGGGAGATTGGACTGATATCATTCTTTATTCGAGTTAGACTTGCAGACGGCCGGTCTAATTGACTTCGTTAATTACCTTCTTGGATTTTTCATGAACAGTCAATACCATTGAATGCGATGCAGTGGTTGGGGAGGGCGAATCTTCATCATCACAGCCATCTTCATCGGCTTCTTGCGTTGCTGCCTGGATAGCGACCTGATAGTTAGTAAAACCTATGTCGACTACTTGACCAACGAGGCCAAGTATTCATGAAACCAGTGACTAGTCGCCTTACAAAATCACCAAAGCCAGGTGGCACATGTATGACCGATTGTGGCGGCTCATCTTCGTCAGATCGTGTGGTCGGAGCTGTACTGGTATTAAATTGGTTCGTTTGAATCTGCTTTCATCAGCACCATCCATCCTGGTCAAATAAGTATGAGCAGCATACCGTCAATCCTGATGCAGAAGGTGACCCGGATCTGTGCGTTGGGGTCGCAGATGGGCTTGAATCATTATCATCCATCGTCTTGGTCTTATCTGTTGCTGCGCTCCGGTTGGAAACAGACGCAGCAGAGCTTGAGACGTCTATGCCACCTAAATTTGGGTGTTGATCCGACCCTAGGGAGCTCCTGAAGTTGATAGGAGTTGAATCGACCTCAAGAGACCTGATGATAGTATGAGTAGTGCCCTTTATCCGAGGCTACAGTCGCTTACATTGAATCGGCCGCACTGTATGGGTCTGAAGTGTCTTGGTACGAGAGTATCGACAGAGAGGAGCTCACGGCCATCGCGGCTGAAATAAAACAAGCAGACTATTGCGCGCTCTCCGGGATATGCGGAGTTGAGAAAGAAAGAGGAGCTGGATCCCCACTTTGTACAGCTGATGTCCAACGAGTTTAGGCCGCGCTTTGAGCGTCAAGACCCATCAGCCTGGTGCTCGGTATTTGGCTTTCTCGTGAGCTCCAATTGGGAAGACGTGTTAGATGGAGATTTTTTATCGACAAGGCAGAATGCGACGAGCGGAGGGGCTGTAAATGTAGAGCACACGGGGAGGCGCCTAGACGTGACGAGCATGCAGGCCCGCCATCAGTATCCACTCAGACGCCGCGCTGCGGGTCGCAACTATTCCACTTCAGGCCGCACGGCGCTTGCGACTGTTCGCGATGCGCAGTTCTTTAGTCGGGCATGGTTCGTCCGGGGCAATCGGCAAGCAGGAGAGAGCGGAAGAATACTGGCGTTCCCGCATTATACTTGTAGCTATTATTTATTGCACGGACTTGCGATATATGGAGAGGACAGCTATTGATGGTGTTTGAACTTTTTATTAAAAACTTGTCATAAATCCATAGACGCCATGTTTCCTTTTGAATGCCCGCCGCTGTCTGCGAGCGCCCATCGTTCAGGTACTTGCTCCGTGTCAGGAACAGACAGCCAGGTAAACGTGAAAATAAGAAGAATTCAGTCCTAACTCCGTTTATGACAGGCACCAATGTCGCAGACCTATGGTACCAGTGTAGATGGCATAAGTACAGTTGATCGCCCTTGAACGTTAAGCAGAAGATCATTCTTGTCCATCATGAAAATATGCGAAGCTCATGCTTTACATGGCCAGTGAATCGGCGTGAGGGCGAAATGTGGGTAAAAGTCCATGATGGAGCCACGGATCGAGTATTGAAACGAATCGACTAGGGGAGGAAGGGGTATTCTAAGCCTGAGCCTTAGAGCGATCTTTTTCTGCCGAGTTGTAGCTAGAGAAGTTCTCGTATTAGCAATCAGGTACAAACCAAGCAGATTGTAGACCAACCGGAGGAGCTTCTCGATCAGATCCACGTGAGTCATGACCATTCTTCGGCAGCAGTACCGGCGGCAACCAAGTTGATCCATCGCATCACTAGAAGACTGTTAGATATCGATAGGGCGAATAAAGGTCTTGCAGCTCATACCCATCGGGAACGCCGTCGTCCAGCAGTTGCAGATACCGTTCCCAGAGATCACCGACGACCTGGTATCACAGTCAGCAGGGGTCAAATTTCATCCGAAGAGCAACATACCTTGCCACAGGAGAAACAGCGCACGGGAATGATCATGGCGGCGGCAACTGGAAGACAGAGTCCTTGCTTTGCGAAATGAGGCTGCTGTATCGAACTTTTTCCAGCGCGGGCGGTGAATGCACGGCCGGCGATTCTGCCGATCTATCCCGCCTGGAAGAAAAAAAAAGAAAAAAGTGGAGACTGATATCCTATCTTAAAGTTTTGTCCAGTCTGTCGACAAAGCTTGCTGGAGTGCACTAAGAGAACCTGCACAATGGCTGGTAACCAGTCCGATCGCCAACGGAAGAGGTCGCGAGCCAGTGATGCTGCTGAGAGAGTTTCGCAGCCTGGTGATGACCAGCCCAAACGCCGCCGTGTTTCCAACGCCAATGCTGCCACCAAATCTCTGATCGCAACCCCCAAAGATGACGCTGCAGAGGCTACCAATGGTGCGGACCCGGCGCTTCAGGTCGAGAAGCACCAGAAGCAAGCATCTTGGTCTTTCTCTCGACCAGCAGGAGGGCGCTTTAGTAGCTCGAATCCGGAAATGACTTTGGACGAAGAGTGAGTGCCAATTGCAGTCTTCTAAATAACTCAATTCTAATATCCCACCAAGGTATCTCTTCATAGGCTTAGAAACCGCAGTTCAAGTCATCGCCACTTCGACAAATCGTGTTCTGCGAACTTTGCAACCCAAAGCCGGACAAAAGGTGATTGGTTTCAAGCTTTGCCCAGTCAACAGAGAGGTCATTTATATCTTCACATCTGCATCTGTAACGAAGTGGGACTGGGATTCAGGAAAGCAGATTGACCGCCAGAAGACAGAGGAGACACGAATTGCTGTCGATGTGCCCACGATCGAGGAGGAGAGCCAACTACTTTCATACAACATCACGGTCAAAGACGGGAAGAGGCAAGTATCTGTACACGCACTTGACACGGAAAATGCGACTGGAAAGGTTGTGCTGGAAACTAAGGAGCCCATTGACAAGATCCAAGTGGTGAATGGCGGAAAAGTGATTCTTGCCTCTGATGGGGCTCGTCTTTTCCTGGGCAGCACTCCCGCGGTTGGCTTGGAGCATCTTCAATCTCTGTCCTATAACTGGAGAGAGGCAACTCTCCCCAGCGCCTCCAGTTGTTTCCATCTGCAGGCGGGTATCACCGAATCAAAGTCTGGTAAAGCTGCAGAGTCCATAATCGATTTGGTGCTTGGAGAGACAAATGGCTCTATCCTGATTTACCAAGACATTTTGAATACCCTCTTCGGACGCAATGCAGACAGGAAAGCGGCGCCTCGGAAGTTACATTGGCACCGCGGTCCTGTCAGCGCGGTACGATGGTCGAAAGATGGTGAGTCGCGATTCTTTCGACAATTTATTCCAGATTTCATCTAACTCTGTTTCTCATCAGGTAACTACGTCATCTCGGGTGGAAATGAACCTGTTCTTGTGGTATGGCAATTGGATACTGGAAGAAAACAAACTATTCCGCATCTACCCTCGCCTATCTCCAACGTTGTGGTCTCCCCCCAGGGCACTTCCTACATTGTACAGTTCACCGACAACTCCACTAGCATATTCTCAACGCGACAGCTTGGAACATCTACAAATATTATTGGCTTGCAAGTCAGCACCGAGAGTTCCAAGAGCAACGCTTCGAAGAGGTCGGCTGGCGCTGTTGCAGCCTTGCACCCGCAGCATCCAGAGCAACTACTCGTTGCTGTTCCGTCTTCTCACCAGGTGACCCAACAGAATTCCAACTCTGCTGTGTTACAAACTTATGACATCCGGGCCAACTATCATATCTCACGTCAAGCCCTGGCTCGAACAAACACAACAACTCTGAATGTTGGGCCCGAAGGCTCTCCCATAGTAGCTCCCGATGTCCGGAACATGGACATTCTCCAGAACGGCAAATGGCTGGCCACTGTTGACTCTTGGACACCGCATCCCCAGGATGTAGAGGCCTTCTCTGACAAAGCTTCTAACCGAGCCTCAACAAACCTCCCACTGGAGACCTATCTCAAGTTCTGGAAATGGAATGCCTCTTCTGGTATTTGGCAACTTGCGACCCGTATCGATGGGCCTCACTTCCAACATGATCATCATTCTCCGGTTCTTGGTCTAGTCGCCCGTCCATCCTGCCACGAGTTTGTGACGATCGGCGCCGATTCATGTCTGCGCTTCTGGTGCCCCGCTGCCTCAAACCGAGCAGACCTCAAAGCGAGCGATTCCGAGCCGCGTCATGATGGCTGGAAACAAAGGAGTACCCTTGACCTCTCCGCGTACCTTCGCAAGTCGAGTGCTCCCTTGAAAGAAGCTTGCATTAGCTTTTCCGAGGATGGCTCTGTCCTCGCTGTTTGTCTTCCGTCAGAAACTACCATCAACACTGGTCTTGTTCTTCTCGTTGATGTACGTGACTGCACTGTTCACTACCAGAGGACGGGTGTGTTCTCTGGGGCGCCTTGCTCTGTCGGGTTCCTCGGAAGACATCTCATAGTTGCCTCCACAACGTCTGTCGTCGTCTGGGACACTGTGGATGACGTTGTGAAGCCCGTCCGCCTGTCAAAATCAAGTGACCGACTTGACACTCCTCTGGTTGCAGTTAACCCTCGTAATCAAACATTCGCTATTTCTAGCGCACACGCCGACCATGGAAATGCTGCTTTCCCAGTAAGGCGATCGGCGAAGTTCTGTATCCAGGTCTACAGCATCTCAACACTGAGCCTCGTGTTCCAAGGAGCTCTCAGCAACTCAGTTTCGGCGTTGCTATCGGATATCTACTCAGGCGACTACATTGTCCTTGACTCGGCTGCCAACGTGCAGCGCGTGACTTCCTCGGACAAGGCATCACAGAAGAGCATACAGCCCCTAGATGTGACAACCCAGTTGAACACAGGGTTAGCAACTATCTTCGGGCAAGGTTCCGAGCGGCCTTCTATTCAGGCTGGAGAGGACACGTCAGGCTCTCAGAACAAGGCGCTGTCTAGCGTGTTCGGTGATGCTCCTTCGTTCGCGTTGCCGTCTCTTGGGGTGCTATTCAGAAATGTCGTCGAAAGCTTACAGAGCAACTAAAGCAACTAAAGCAACGAGAGCTAAAGTTGGAGTTGGACAACGAAAAGCGCCTTCTCGAATGTGGATTGTGTCTACCATATGTTTAGAATTACAGATGCATCTACCTTGCATTTGCCTGGTGTTACCCTTTGTCTTTGCTTCATTGTGCTAAAAAGTAGTTGTCTTTTTATTATGTATATGATAATGCCACCATGTTCATACGCCTGGGGGTTTGGAAATTCCACCTATTATTACCATTCGCTCATTCCAGACTACCGCGCGACAGCACATACTATGAGCTGCTAGGATGTGCATTCTTGTCAGAAGATGGACGAATCTTTAGAATAGAGGGACTCTTCGAATGTCTCCTTTAAATTTTCATCTTTGTAATTTAATTTTTCGGTGACCTTCGCCGATTCTTGGAGGAAATGCTTCGCACTAGATTTGGCCCAGAGTCAAAAGTAGTAGTGGCCTTCTTTCGCCAGCGTGCGTTAAATAGACATCCAACTCATGATCATCTCCAATAGGGAGATAATTTTCACTGCCGTTTTCATCCTGGTGAACACCCTCGATCTTGTTGATCATATGATATGGGTATCGAGTTGCAATGGCTTGTTCAACTCCTCCCACCGTCCTGGTTGGTAACTTTTCCACCCACGGTTTTGTATCAAGTGTGGCATTATTCCCCTGAGGACGAATCTGAAGTGAGACAGCAGTATTAAGCATGCTAGGTGAGAGTATTGGGTCGACATATTCAAATGCATTGCCCGCCTCAGGTGGACTATTCGCTGAGAACGTAGATGGGTCGTTAGCCGCTTCGAGTAGCGAAGGGTCGATCTGCATATCATTTATTTCACCAGCACCTATTGGCGCACTCGCCAGTGCTTGAGATGCAAGGGTACTGATTCCATTGCTGATTCCATTTCCAAGGAAAGTGTTGACAGGCGCAGTAGTATTTGACGTTTGGTTCCGTGAAGTAGAGCGAACGCGCGTGCTTTTTCGAGTCGGGTCTCTTTTTGATTGATCGTCTCGAAGCCGTTTCATAACATCGCGGCAGAGGACCTCCAAGGCTTTCAACTTGACCACGTGCTGTGGATCGAGATAACCCGGCGCAAGGATCTGCTGGAGTAAGGGCTGCTCACGGATCCATTGCTCTTTCAGCTCTTGCCAATGCTCGTCCCCTGCCTCTAGTTTGCTTGTAAAATGATCCATTTTCAAAGTATCATAGAAGGCATTGCGTATTTGGCGGCTTTCTTCTGGATTGATACCAAGGCAGTTTTTTGCTTCGGCGATGGTCATTCGCCTTTCCAAAGTTCGCATGCGTTTAGTAACATCAGTACAAACGACATCCAATGCCAAAGCTTTTGCGTCACGTTCATTAGGCTCCGCTTCAAAAAGCTGGTGAAGGTGTGGAGTCTCTTGGATTAATCGGAGTTTCGCTGCCTGCCACTTCTCTGGGCCAGCGATGGTCTTCTTGATGAAACCTAGCTCCTGACATATCTGCTGAAATTTTTCTCTGACATCCCGGTACATTGTATTATCGAGACGTAGATATTGCTTACTCTCGTCAATCGTTGTCTCAGAGGGAAACCGTGGTGGGCCTGGAGGATCAGCCGGCAGTCCACCCCAGCCACGAGTACGGCGGCGGCGTTTCCGTGAAGCCCATCGCTCGGCACTTTCAGATTTGAGGCGATCCAATCTCTCCTGGCGTTTTGCGAGGGCCTCTGTCGACAGACCTGGAGGAGTTGGGCTTTTTCCTTTCGGCGTTTCAGATTCGCTTGGGAAATTTCCATTATTGCTATTATTCGCGGCATCTTCGTTTTTGTAAACCTCCTGCTGTAGAGCTAGCAGCCCCTCATCTTCGGGAGGTGTATCCTGGGGAACGGTATGTGGTGATTCTGGCGTATGTGGTTTTGTTCCATTGGGGACACGAAGAAGCCACCTGTTTTTAGCTCGGACGCGCATTAATTCACGCTCTTTGATGTCGAATCCCTCTTCTGTCAGTATCCGTAGCATGTCGCGCTGGTTTGTGTTATGCTCCCATAGCTGCTTGATCCGAGCCACCAGGGCAATGTTTTTATGGGCTGGATTTTGCTTTGAAGGGAAACCCCAACGTTTGAATTGAGTTTGGTATGCTCGTTTACTATTTGGATATCTCTGTGTTAGTTATATGACGCGTGGAGCTGGGAAGCACAAGCTTGACGCGTCTTCGCGCAGCAGATGGAGCTTACCTCGGCGAAAACTCATAGACGGTTCCCATATATCGCATGATCTCCTCCAGGGCCTTGTTCTCCAAAATGTACATAGTGTACAATATTTCGCGCTTTCCCGCCCAATCGTAGACCATGGCGACGAACGCCCTCCCCCGGTGGAGAAGGGTGGAGGTATGGGAGTGATTAAGATGAAGCTCTTATCAGGCGCTTGTTGTCGCTGCTGTGCGCCGTAGCGTCGATGAGGAATCGCTGGTCGCGCACTTGTGTCACGTGTGGTCACGTGTATCCAGAGCCTATAGTTACTATACCGTGAGACACTACATGGTCAAAGACTAGATGTACAGCTTTGCAATCATATTTCCATGTATTGATCTGTCGTATTCGCGATGAAGGCTCGTAGGCCTGTATTTGAAAGCTGGCGCCAAATATCTGAACATATATCAGGAAAGGGCTTCTCCCTAGCTAGAAAATATTCAACGCTCCAGAAACTCCCAACAATAGGTGACAAGAGATGATGATCAAAATGATTCAAAACATCGCGCAGCAAAAAGTCACAGAGCTCGCTGTGATGCCAATAGAGACCAGCTCAACCAAAACACGAAGAACGGGGACAAGAACGAGAACGCTTGACGATTAGCCCTGGGGCAGGGTGCCTTCACCAGGGCACCAGATGGGCAGAAAGCATGGAATCAACGGTTTATTTCTATCTCTTTCGCATCTTGCGTCGAAATTTGAATAATCGTGTCCGGAGCCAAGTCATGAAGAGCACCCAAGTGCTTTTTGATTGGGATTTGAATGAGTTGGGTTGTTGGCGTGGATGAACTTCGGTATCCGCTTTCTTGGAACTGGGCTGCTTTTTCGGACTCTCCGAGACTTTCTCTTGGGGCTCTCTCGCTGGGGACTCCTGTTCCCCGGTTGAGGTGCGCTTGACTCGCCGTCGGCTCTGCCGAGCCTCGGATTTCAGCTGCTGCTTCTCGAACCGGCGAGTTTTTGCAGCTTCTTTCTCCTCAAACGCTTGTCGCGCAGCTTGAACAGTGGCGGCTCGAGAAACTGGATCAGTGCTAGTTCTCGTCCGCGAACGAAACATGTAGTCCAGGGAGTTCCGAGATATAGGGGAAGCAGTATCCAGCGTGCTTCCGTTGTCTCTAGAGTGACCGAAAGATGGTCGGCTTACATTGGCTTGCGATATTCCCGGTAGTTGCGTGAAAGAATCGTCTTCAATCTGCAGGGATAAACGCGGGACCGGACCTGAAGAGGCCCGGACGAACCTAGGGGGGTCATATGAGGACTTTGGTTTGGTCTCAGCCTCGCCATCATCCAAGCTGTCGCTTTCATCCCCTGATGGAGGATGAGATTGACTTAGCGGTGGGGTGTTTGTCTTGGGGGTTGGGCGCATTGCGTAGACATATTGCGATCCAGGCTTACCGCCGCTAGATCCTGTCCCTGCTGAGTATTGTGAAGTACCACTTGTGGAACGATGGTGGAAACTGGAGGTCCTTCTATATGGTACGCCTACGAGCGATTCGCTCTGACGCCGATCTCTTTCCATATTCATATATATGCCGAGTCCCTCTTGATCGGTCGATGATCGAGATAGATCAACAGATGTAGAGGGCGCGGCGTCGTCGCGAGACATCTTTCGAAGCATTGGCCGAATATGAACTTTGGGCTTTGCCGGCTTGTTCTTTGGCGAAGGGCAGTTTAACACATCGAAGGCATTGCTTGTTGCAGCGTTCCATGAGCCATTTGGAGTCATGTGTGGCGTAATCTTAGTCGACGATACGGGTGTATGCTCGTAAGCCCTAGGAGAGCGTAGCGGGTCATCAAGCTCTGGGAAGGGAGATGGCGCTTGCGAATCGTCTGTATCGAGTTGGTTTGGGGTTGTCCCCGCATCTTTGCTCGTCCATGAGCCCCCAATCTCTACCTGAGACGCGTCACGGGAGTCCTTTTTGGCACGCGATCGCTTCAAGGAATCACTAGAAATTCGACCCTTGGAAACTGGGAATTTCATCTCCCGGGCATGGCGGGTATCAGCGCGAGCCATCGCGACGGCCTTCGCAGTTCCAGCAGATCAGATACTCAGGAATAGGTCACGCCGCGCATATTGGACTTCACGATAAGGGGGTTTCCAGGACGTATGTGAAGACAGCGAGAGCCACAGCAGGCTTTAACACGAGAACCACTCTGCGCCGGAAGACTCGGCTTTTTTTTTTCTCAGGGCTGCAGATGTGGCGTATGGTATGAGGCCATCCAGAAAGGGTTCTGGACGTAAGGAGGGGGAGCGGAAGCGCGGAAGGTTGACTGGGGGGCGGTTGCGCTAAAGCGGTGCGATCGCCGTTGAAAGTAGGCCTCGGTCTAGCCCAACGCTATGGAAAACTCGAGAAAGACAAAAGACGAGAGACGAGAGAGTCGAGACTTGAGGTTGGGGCGGTTGCAAAGTACGAGCTAAAGGGGAGCGGTGAAGCCGGAGCGACTCCGCATGCGGCGTCGGAGCAACAGGCTTACGCGCTGCGCTGCTGCGACATGGCAGTGCTGCATTCTGCATGTCATGCGCTGAAGGTCCCCATTTAGTTCTATTTTATAGAGTTGAGTTTCCCCGAGACGGGACCCCAAATTCAATTCCTTGGATATGGTTCAGGTCAACCTGCGGTCCAAGCAAAGCACATCCACTTCTATACTTCCCGCGTTAGCTGCATGCAAGTATCTACAGGATCTACAGAAGGCCTTGAGAGGGAATATGATTTGATGTGTCTTCCACTTTCTCCACGGGACTTCCCAAGGAATCTCATGGAATCCTTCTTATCGATGACGTTCCTTACTACTGCCACCAAAATGGCTACTGCCCCTAGATGTGCCGTGCCAGCAGGGTTTTCACAATGCACCAGGCCGAGCTCTGCGTGGTGTATTTCCCTGCGATAAGATAAAAGAAAATGTGTTTGAACTAAAATACCCGAGTGTCTTTCGCAGCATCGTCTATCTTGATGCAGTTGCCCAGATTGATGAGTCGAAGGGTATCTCGATATATCCACATATACTTCAGGGACGACTACCAAGCTGATACACCTCTGGCGCTACACAGGCCATGTATCCCAACGAGAGATCTAGTCTCCGAGATTGCTACCGCGGGAAATGATCACAGGATTTCGCAACCCCCTGAATTTCCTATTTTCCAACCCAATGCCAGAACCCGGTGTGGCACCGCGCCTCCATCAGGGGGTATACATACACATGTCGCAAAACAGCCACTGGACCATGTGAAACCCCGTCTGATCGACCAACCCAAGCATCTTCTGCAAACTTGGCATGAAAATCCTCGTATCCCCACAAGGCCCGCGTGCCAAGGCCATGGAGGGGCAGCGCCAAAACAAACGTGGGCTGCAGCCAAGAAAGCGCGAGTCGTACCAGATCCCCGCGCGAGAGATGGGCACAAATTGGGTGTCCTGCTCCTGTTCTTTTCTTCTTTCCTCCCCCACATCCTCTACTTTCACCCATCATACTCATACTAATCTCTGAGGATGGGTCTCTCTTACCAGAGCTTGCTCTTATCCGTTGTGATTATCCTTGCCTTCTCTGGCCAGGCCTATGCATTCGGTGCTGGAAACATCGCCTCACTTTCTAAGATTGAGGGTCAGAACTGGCGCCATGGAGATATCGAAGACGCTCTTCTGAGTCTCTTGATGGCCAGAGTGGCGGGTGGTCGCAAGTTTGGCAAGCTGGACGTTAAGCGTGTGTACTTTGGCAACTGGCTGCGTGACTACAGTCAAGCTGTCGATGTTGGTACTGTCAAATATGTTAGCGCGGAGGCAATTCGCATCTTGATCTGGGTGCTGGGCTTCATGAGCTTCGGGTATGTGAACAATAATGCATGGATACCGGATCGATCAGTCTGTTGACATTTCTTAGTTATGGAACCCGCGAATTCGAAGTCACCAGTGAGCGTTTGGGCTGCTACCAACCAACCGAGCACATTGATAACCCTTTGGGATATGCCGAGGGCGAGGATGCTCGCAACTACGACCGTCGCCTTCGTGGCCCAGTCGACGAAGATCGGGAGCTATCAATTGACCCCCGAACCGGTATGTGAATTTGTCCCATGTAGCTTGAGACAGTGCTAATCGACGTTGATTCTAGGTCTCAAGGCGTACATCGCATCGGAAGACATGGGTATTGATACCTCGGCAACTCTCATTCGCCGTGTTTTTGGTCGCTCAATCCAACTGGGTCGTCGCTATGCTCGCTCAGGTAATACTGATGAGCTCTACGAGGCCCTGCGCCTACTGGGAACCGGTCTACACTGCCTGGAGGACTACGCTGCCCACTCGAACTATACTGAGCTGAGTCTCATTGAGCTTGGAGAGCGTGGTGTGTTCCCTCATGTTGGTCGTAACACGGCTGTGCAGGTCGACGGTGCCCGGAGCGAAGTCTACCCCATTGTCACTGGAACTTTCGGTGGTGTGGACTTCTTCCATTCCGTGCTTGGAGAATTCTCCGACAAGACCATGCAATCCGAGTTGCAGTCCTTGGAGGGAGTGATCACCGACTCAGAAAATGACGGACCCTCTGAAAGTTTCATCCAGAACTTGCTTAGCAAGATCCCCGATGGACTTTTGGGCGACAACGATTCGCAGGCCAGCCAAATGGACGACTTCAAGGCAAAGGCCGATGATGCGAAGCAGAACTCACAGGACATCTCCCCACGTGAGCCGGAAGAATGGACTCGCTACCTGGATGATGTGCAGAAGCAGATCTACCCTGTTCTTGAGTGGCACGACCAGCTGCTGAAGACAATCAACGAGGCAATTGAGAAGATTCCAGTTTTGCCTGAATTGATCGAGCAAATCCAGGACCAGATCACTGTCTTCGTCTTCTCTATCCTTGCCCCCTACATCCTGCCCATCATCAAGCAGGTGAAGCAGGAGCTCGAGACTGGCTCTTCCGAGGTCATTCAGAGCAGTCAGCAGCAGCAGCACATTGTTTTCAACGAGGATGACTCGTCCAACCCCACGCACTCTATGCTTTCAAAGGACCACTTCTCCAACGTGCTCAACGAGCCGGCTGGTCGTATTGCTTCCAAGACTGTCAAGTGGGCTGTCCCTCAGCTGATGCAATGCTGGGACGACGAAGATGTCGATGTCGACCGCACCCTGAACAGAATCATCTCAGGAGTCTTCCACCATCCCGCTCTCCGCGAATATGGAGACGACGGCGCCAACGACATGCGTCAAATTATGTTCTCGACTGTGGAAGAATGGTGGAATGAGAACAGCGACGAGGCACGCGACTACCTCCGTGAGCAGTTGAGCCGTGACGGTGTCCTCGAGGGCAAGAACCACAAGGAAGGTGTCCAAGACTGTGGTCATGGATGTGGCAAGCCGCTTGCTCTGCCTAAGACCAAGAGCTCAGGTGGTGGTGGCCACGGTGGAAGCTCCGCGTTCGAAAACTCTGGCATCAGCAATGCTGCGTCCGAAGCAGTGGGTGGAGGTGCTCTCGGCGGTTTAGTCGGAGGCCTCGTCGGTAGCCTTGGATCAATGGCTCTGAACGAGGGTGGTCTAGGCGGCAACTCCAGCTCTGGACACCGCAAGGACGATGACAGTGGAGACGAGGAGCGCTCCCACCGCCGTCGACACGAGCACCATAGCGAGGAGCACCATGAGCCATCGAGACACGAGGGCAATTCCTCCTACAGCTCCGGCGGTTATGGCAGCCAGAGCCAGCAATCGAGATACGAGAGCAATGCTTCCTACAGCTCTGGTGGATACGGCAACCAAAGCCAACCATCCAGATACGAGAGCAACGACTCCTACAGCTCCGGTGGATACGGCAGCCAGAGCCAGCCGACTCGATATGAAAGCCAGTCGAACTACGGTGGTGGCTACGGCTCGAACGAGTACTCTCGCCCCAGCTACCCACCAAATCCTCCCCCGGTCCAGGAATACCGCCGTGAGGAAGTCAGCTCATACCAGACCGAGGGCGGCAGTGGTTACCACCAGCAAGAGCGACGAGAGGTCTACGGAGGCGAGCAGACCCAGTACTCGCACACAGAGACACGCCATGGCTACGCACCTCCCCAGGATGCCTACCGACCGGAGCCAAGCAACTATGGAGGACGTGAGTTTGAACAGTAAGTTATATTCAATCGATATTAACATTCCTGGATATATTCTAATATGACACAGGAGCTACTCGTCTGGCTACGGGGAGCCGCAACGCGGAGGCTATGGGGGATATGAGAGGCCAAGCGAGCCCCGTATGGAAGAGAGCTATGGCGGAGGATATGGCGGGGGTGAAAGAAGATACGGAGGTGAAGGAGGATACGGTGGAGGTGAAGGCGGACCTAGAGTGGAATACCGCGAGCCACGCGAGCGACGAGGCAGCGGTGGCTCCAAGTCTGGCAGTGGCAGCGACGAAGAGCGTTCTCACAGACGTCGGCACCACCGCCACCACCATCACCACTCTGGGGAGTATGAGCGGCGTTCCGGTTCAGATGACTCGGATTAAACCCTAGTCATCGGGAATGACCGAGCTATTACCACTCTTTCACCTCACCTGGGGCCGGAATCTCAGTTCGGACAACCTTATCGCAGTTAAGTAGACGCAGGGGATCAAATGCCAATTTGAGCTGTAAAAGATGTTGATATTAGTTCCATGAACCACTCGTAGAGAATGAAGTAGACTCACCCGGCGCATAGCGTCCACTGTGCTCTCACCCAGTTCATGGGCAAGATAATCACGCTTGACAAGGCCAACACCGTGCTCACCAGTGACGGTGCCTTCAAGCTCGACCGCACGCTTAACCATGCGGTGGATGACCGCCTCTGCGACTTCCTTTTCGCGCTCATTGAATAGAATGATTGCTGTCAGGCTGTTAGCCACGTATCATCTACTTATAAGATCCAATACATACCGTGGAAGTTACCATCACCAACATGACCACAGATACCAGCCAGCAGACCACTCTTGGTCATGTCCTCCTTAGTGGCATCGATGATCTCAGGCAATTTACTCATAGGGACAGCGACGTCGGTAGTCCAAACGCGGTCCTCCGGACTCCTCTTCATAGCCATCACACTCCAAAGAGCTTGCTTCCGAGCACTCCAAAGCTCAGTCATCTCTGCCTCTCCACGAGCGAATTCAAAAGACTTGCCCGAGCTCTTGGAAGCAATCTTCTGCACCTGGCCAATCTGTTCCTTCACGGCAGACGGGGTACCTGTGAATTTGAAGAAGATTGTAGGAGACTCCTTCCACTGGCGGCTAGTAGTCTGGCTACCATTGATACACTTCATCTGTACATCGTCGAGAATCTCAACACCTGCCACGGGAACGCCAGCCTCCACAACGCCAGTCACACACTCAGCAGCGGTTGCAATGCTTGGGAATGTCGCGACAGCCACATTAGTGCTCTGTGGACGCACGGTCAGCTTGAGAGTTGCCTCGGTCACAAGTCCGAGGGTTCCTTCGCTGCCAATAAAGACTCTTGTAAGGTCATATCCAGCACTAGACTTGCGTGGGCGCTGGCGGGTCTTAATGACAGTTCCATCAGCAAGAACGACAGTCAATGACAGTACCCATTCACGCATTGTTCCGTATCGGTAGGCGTTTGTTCCAGAACAGCCAGTTCCGACCATGCCACCGATCATTGCGCCAGGTCCTGGGTCGGGAGGGAAGAATAGTCCGTCCTTGACGAGCTCCTCGTTCAGCTCCTCCCATCCGACAGCTGGCTGAACTACCACGTCAAGATCACGTTTATTCAATTGCAGGATACGGTCCATACGCCCGAAGTCAATGCAGACTCCGCCGCGAGTAGACGCGAAATGGCCCTCCAAGCTGGTACCGCCCGAGTATGGGGTGACAGGAATGACCCGCTGGTGGCAGACCTTCATGATCCGGGAGACCTCCTCTGTAGTGGATGGGTAAAGAACGAGGAAAGGCTTCTCCTCGTCCTTTCGCGAGTAGGAAGACCAGTCCGAGCCGGCGTGGAACTCCCGGTCTCCGAGCAGAGTCGAGACATTCTCTTTACCAAGGATCTCTACAAAGTCGGTCCAGGCGGCCTGCAGATTTGATTGCGAGACATTATGCTTCGGCGGCTCGATATCGGTCAATGGCGAGGTCGAAGTCTTCGGGAAGGTGTCCGGCTTGAGGGATCCGAGGTAATATGCGCCGGTGGAGAATAGAGCGATTGCTGCGCGAAAAACAGTGAGCGGAGGTTTTTAACAGAGTAAATATGTCGATATCTAGGGCGCGCATAGACATACCGAATATCACAGCAGCATACTGGCCACCGGAGGATTTAGTTTGGTACTGAGCGAAGCGTTCCTGCTCTGCACGTTCGCGCTTCAAGCGCTGCTGCGTGCTCTCGTAGAGCTGGCTCTTGAAGGATTGCTGCGGCTTCTCCAAGCAGCGGGCAGAGACACCGAAGCACCGATGCGGAGTGAGAGTCGGGCGAGCCCGAAGGCCGCGAAGAGCCCCTCTAATAGCAGGCTGAGGGCGGACCATCGTGGTGTGTGGAAGAAGAGAGGAAACCCTCCGGGTAAATGGAGTTGACAGAAGCGCTCTCCATTCTCCACCCCGGACTTGGCACGGACCGCATCGCTCGACAACGACCCATCTTTCTGACGTACAATTATGCTGCTGAAATTTTTGAGAGTCTATCCATAGATATCCGTGGATACTTCTTACGGGCGAGAGAATGTGGACCACTCGGATATATAGGGCAGGGTAGCTACTTGGAAGCTTGCTACGGAGTGCCTGGGCTATAGATATATAACCGGTATACAAGCAGAAGAGATCACCGGGAAAATCCACGATCATGTATTTCAATTACAAGGAAAATGCCAATTCCTCCAGCAGAAACAGCCAAGTCGCGGGCTCAAAATGCCCGATCGAGTCGCAACGGGGCCAGGCAGAATCGGGTAAAAGACCCCCGCGGTTAAAATGCGAGACGATCCACCGCGGGGAGCTCTTTGGTTCTCGAGTTCCACTCGTCTCTTTATAAACGGCGCTCTCGAGAAACTGGAGTCCATCTTTCTCCCACATATCCTTCAATATGACTTCCGCCCAGACAGCCAAGGTACGAAAGCCCGCTGCCCGCATGGTTGCTATAGCTGCCCCGCCGGAGCGTCGCGCCGTGTATACAACAAGCTAACATGTACACCTGTACAGAACCTCTCCTTCGTGTTGGAAGGAATCCACAAAGTCAAGTACGAAGACCGTCCAGTTCCAGAGTTGAAGGACCCTCACGATGTGTTGATCAACGTCCGATACACCGGTATCTGCGGTAGTGATGTAAGACCCCGCGTCGCCCGAGAGATCGCATCCGCATTCTGTCGCATCTTGCTGACCGAGATTTGTTTGGAATAGGTACACTACTGGGAGCACGGTGCCATTGGCGCATTTGTGGTCAAGGACCCAATGGTTTTGGGACACGAGTCGGCGGGTGTGATCAGCCAGGTGGGGTCGGCTGTCACTTCAGTCAAGGTTGGCGATAGAGTCGCCATGGAGCCAGGCATTGCCTGCCGTCGATGCCCTCCTTGCAAGGGTGGCAAGTACAACCTTTGCGAGAACATGCAGTTCGCTGCCACTCCGCCGTACGACGGCACCCTCGCCAAGTACTATGTACTCCCAGAGGACTTCTGTTATAAGCTGCCCGAGTCAATGTCGCTGCAGGAAGGCGCTCTGATGGAGCCCCTGGGTGTGGCTGTTCACATTGTCCGGCAGGCTTCGGTGAGCCCCGGTCAAAAGGTGGTCGTCTTCGGTGCAGGCCCAGTTGGTCTGCTCTGTTGCGCCGTTGCCACTGCATTTGGCGCATCACAGGTCATTGCGGTCGATATCCAAGAGCCTCGCTTGGAGTTCGCGAAGCAGTACGCGACCACCAGCACATTCATGCCTGGAAAGGTCTCGCCACAGGAGAATGCCGATCGCTTAAAGAAGGAGAACGACCTAGGCCCTGGCGCGGACGTTGCCATCGATGCATCTGGAGCAGAGCCCTCAGTCCACACCGGTATCCATGTCCTTCGCAACGGCGGCACATACGTGCAAGGTGGCATGGGCCGAAGCGAGATGAACTTCCCTATCATGGCTGCATGCTCTAAGGAGCTGACCCTCAAGGGAAGCTTCCGCTATGGCGAGGGTGACTACAAGTTGGCTGTCGCGCTGGTTTCCTCTGGAAAGCTCGACGTCAAGAAATTGATCACTGGCACCGTCAAGTTCGAGGAGGCCGAGCAGGCTTTCATGAGCGTCAAGGCTGGAAAGGGAATCAAGACACTCATTGCTGGAATCGATGAGTAAGTTTTGGAGCGTTTATGATGGTAATAGCATGAAGCCTACAACAGAGGCACGCGATTTTAATGAGAACGAGTGACGAAGGTGCGAATAGACAGCGAGGCGAAACGGCGAGATGAATCTTTCGATGGAAGAATGAATGAAAAGTAATGTGAATGATTGTGGATTCCGAACGAAGATAATTTATTATGCTCGGTTCAGTTCAATGGCCCCAAAACGCATAACTGTACTGAAAAGAAGTGCTGAGGGTATCTGAAGTAAATCGAAAGTAGTATATCGCAAAGTTGAACAGTGGGTATCGTGCAGAAATTCAACGAAAGACATGGTCGAAATACGAATCTGTCAGTGGCGAGGACTGGAAAGCGATCTAACAACAGCCGCGATTTCCGTGCGACTGAGATCCTCCCAAACGAAAGACGTCCTCCCACTCTCGCAAGCCACCTTTCCAACCGTGGGGATTATTGGAACCTCCGGCCCGCCGCGAGGTCCGCCGTAGAGGCACTGCGCCATCTTCTTCTAAGGTTGTTCGACTTCGTATGCTAGAAACATCGCTCGTGCCATGGCCGTACATGCCGCCATCTCCGTACTGTATGCCGCTCTGAGGGTCGTCTGGGTCGATTTCGCCTAGCTCAATTTTGGTGAGAATGATTCGCGCCAGGCGGTTGAATACTTCATCCACGCCATCACCCGTCAAAGCCGACACCTCGACCGCAACAGGAATGTTTGACTGGGCCGCCCAGCGCGTTGTATCCTCCCGAGTCACTTCACGGCCTTCAGCCATGCTAGCAGTCAACCGAGTACCGGTGCCCATGTAGTTAGAGCGAATCGAGCCGTTGGCATCCCAGGGTATCGACGATTGCTTGCTTGAGACACTCGAAGGAGTTGGCGGGGGTCGTGCTGTGTCATCTGAAATGTCCGAGGCTGTTCCATCTGCCAGGTCGGCCTTGTTCCCGGCAAGCAGGACAGTCAAGTTCGGCGAGGCTAGTGCGCGGGCGTCCATGAGAAATGTAGGAAGTGCAGCGAATGAGGCGTAGGAAGCGACATCGTATATGAGGATGGCACCTGCAGCGCCGCGGTAATAGGATCGAGATACAGATCGGAATCGTTCGGTGCCGGCGGTATCCCAAAGCTGCAGTTTAATGCGCTTTCGTCTCGAGCCAGTACCTAGCTTGACGATGCGAGACGAGAATTCGACTCCGATAGTCTGGGATGAGAGGACTCGCCCTAGAAGGCAGGGAGTTAGTATCGGGCTAATGCGGAGAGAGTCTTCCGGCCGTACACTCATTCTTGACAAATCGGTGGAGCACGCAGGACCTAGCAAGAACAGTTAGAAGCTGCTTCTCTTCTCTCAACTCGCTGGGATATAGATTGACTTACTTTCCAGCGCCGCTGGGCCCCAGGAGAATTACCTTAGCGAGGTAATCATACATGCTCCCCAGTTCCTGCGGGATTAGCCTGGGGTAGGAGAAAAGGGGGGAGACAACCAACCTGCTCCTGCTCTGGCACTGAAGAGGCAGTGGAAGCCGTCGAAAGGCCCCGTGGGCGCACCATGAGGAAGGAGTTTGGTGAACAGCGGTGTCTGCAAGGTTGTTGAAGAAAGAGCGTATCTGCCACCGCCCTGCGATAAGAACTACTCTTTCACTAGTACTTGACTAGTACTTCTTATTACATGTAGTCTGCACAGATCTATAATACTACATACTTCTCGACCAGGAGTATTGATTCATATCTACAAAGCTTGTACAAACCAGGCCAGCAGTGATCTCAACTTCAAATACGCAGATCATGGACTCTACGCTGTGGCTATGGTGGCTGGAGCCTCAGATAGCGGGAAGAAGGCGCATTGAGGCGGAGTCTCACTTTACATCATGCAGTACGCCTGACCAGGATATCGGGTATACGCTGGGCAACGATTTGTTAAGCTTATCCCGATTCTTTACTGTCGCTCCGCCAGATCCACTGCTGCGCCTTGCAGTTCTACACGTGGGGAATCGGACTCTGTTGGTACAGATCGCTGTAGCACGATCCCTATGGACGGGATTCTGACAGACGACGTCACAAAGAAGGCGACTCAATAGCCGTAGACAAGAATGAGGGCTCCGAACCAAAAACAGGCCCACAAAGACGGATATTTTGGCGGCGGAGGCCGGGGGGTCACCGATCTTGGCGGATCTCAACTAAGCCTTCCCGTATTCGCCTCGAGCACTTAAACTTCAGGGTCCGCTCTCGTCTCGGACCCCTTTTCTTGGCTCGACTCATACATAAACCCGGGTGCACATCGCTTTCTGATCCCTGCAAGTTTCTTCCGGACTCTTTACCCTCATATCCATAATCATGAAGTTCACCTGGGCTACTGCCCTGCTGGTTC
Source organism: Tympanopsis confertula (assembly GCA_026745395.1). Lineage (NCBI taxonomy): Eukaryota > Fungi > Ascomycota > Sordariomycetes > Coronophorales > Scortechiniaceae > Tympanopsis > Tympanopsis confertula. The sequence continues at coordinate 46,288 of JAOYNU010103008.1, read as the reverse complement.
TCGGCTCGCGCGGAGTGACGTCGCTTCCACTACAGGATTCGACCGCGCTCACCACAGAGGCCGAGACTCATTTTGATCACGGATTTGTCGACCTCGAGAAGCGCCGAGGTGGAGGTGGAGGCGGTCGCGGCGCAAGCAGTGGCGGAAGCAGCGGAGGTCGCAGCTCCAGCTCCAGCTCAAGTACCAGTGGCAGCTCTCGCGGTGGATCTAGCGGCTCCAGCAGCGGCTCCAGTGGCAGTCGAGGAAGTACCAGTTCAAGCAGCAATTCAGGCGGCACCTCGAGTCGCGGCTCCGGTGTTGCACCATCATATGGTGGCGGCAGGTATGATTCAGGCAGTGGATCCTGGTTCGACTATCCTCGGACGGGCCGGACACGAAACAAACAAAACCCCAACATCAATGCTGACGGCAGTTACAGATACTATGCAGGTGGCGCTTCGAAGCCATACCGCGCAGGTGTCGGATCTCCACTCGGGGTAACCCCATACCTCGCTGGCGGTGCGGCCTTGGGTTTGACCTTTGGCGCTGGATTATGGCTGTGGCCTGTCTACGCCTACCCTTACAATAACGCCTACCATTACCACGATGATGACGACAACAAAGACGAGGATTACAAGGTGGTGTGTCTTTGTCAAGAGTACTCAGAGTGTGGCTGCGACGACAACAATAACAGCACTTACTACGACTCGCTCTTCAATGGCACCGCTCCCCACAACACCAGCACGGTCCAGGTAGTGGATGAGAAGGGCAACCACACGATCTATATTAACGGCACTCTGGCCAACGGCACCACTGCAGCAGATGGCACATCCGCTGCGACAGGGGCCATGACCACTCTAGCGCAATCTAGCGGGCTGTTAGTGGCTGCAAGTGTCGCTGTGGCATCCGTCTGGCTTGGCATGTAAAATCCGCCTCGTGGGGTCCACTTTCACGACATTTGCTTGTTGCTATCGCAATTGCTCCATTGCTTGAGCTCGACTCAGCGTGTACTTTGGCCTCTTGACTTGGCTCCATAAAACCACGCCCTGGACTATAATCACAGGAATGCTGGAAAATTGGGATTGGCTGTTTGATATCTTTTTTGCTGTACTTATATGCGATACCCCACGGTGACGAGGACCATGAGTACAATCATTACAATAATAATAAACAATAATGTTTGAACTGTGCAAAAACAATAATCTCGTAATGTCTACTCCCTAGAAACAGGATGATTGTTTGGGTCTGAGACTCTGCCAAGCGCGGCTACTGCGGCTCTAACTTGTTTGGGGTAAGCGGGCGCCCCCTAAGATTGGAACCTCATTTCCCGCGAACTCCCCCTGTTCTCCTGCTCCTCTTCTTCTTCTCTTCTTCACTGACCTCAGTGCCATTCGTTTTTTGGGATCTCCCGACACGGGCTGTCTATACTCTCTTTAATTCTCAGCTCCATTCATTCTTTACTTCTCGGATCCTCCAAATCACTTCTTCGGACCCTTCCAACAATCAAAACCAAAACAAAACCCACAACCCAATCTCAATCACAATGCACTTCACCAAGGCTCTTTTCGTCCTCCTCGCTCCTGTCGCCCTCGCTGCGCAGGCTGCCCCGGCTCCCGAGCCAACCAGCACCAGCACCGTCACCATGACCGTGACCCTCGCTCCTTCAGGCTACACCCCTAGCTCGACTGTGACTCCCACCTCCACTCCTCACAGCACCAGCACTCCCCTGAAGTCGAGCTCCAGCTTCATCCGAAGCCCAACCTCCACTCCCCTGAGCCGCCCAACCGGCGCCGTCCTGGTCGAGTCCTCCGCCAACATCGCCGTTCCCACCGGCACCGCCTCCGCGACCTCCACCCCCGGCGCCAACGCTGCCTCGCGCCAGGTCCCTGGTGCCGTCGCCGCTGGTGCGCTGGCGATCGCTGGATTCCTGCTGGCATAAGTGCCCTAATTCGCAAGAATTAAATATAACGAACCATTCGCGCATTCGCGCATTCGGGGTCTTGATGATCCTTACCTCAGCTGCATCGCCTCAGCGGAGCGTCTCTGCCTGCCATTTTGGAAGCAGACCACATACCATCTAGGATGGTCGCGTTCAATATTTTTCATATTGTTGGAAATCCTGGGCACTTTTTTTGCTGAGGTTTCTTCTTTTCTTCTTACATATATTCTTCTATATACCCTTTTTTCTACTCTCCTCGATGACCACTGTGACGTGTTCTCCGACTTTTTATGCTTATACCCTTCTACTTTACATTCTCAAGCCAATTTTTACTTTTGAGGTTCATCCGAGCATTTATTTAATATAGCAACGATTATATCCTCTTAATCTTACTCTTAATTTCTAAGACTGCCTGTCTTCTACTCGTACATAATGTCTCAAACTCGTAAAGCACTTTAAATTGGATAACTGTAGATCTATCAGTCTGGACCCTGTAGACTGATGAAACCTCTGACTGACTACGGTGGGTCTGACGATCAACTCGTGTCCTTGCTCGGTACTTGCATCCCGAGAGACACGGCTCGTAGATCGCGCAGGGATCAAGCGCTCATCAACGGAGAATACTGCCGCGGGAAAATAATTAGAAGCATCCATTCAGGTTTGCAGAGGAGAGAAACTGCGATACTATCTACAACATGAAGCCTCCAGGTTAGGCAATAAGAGAACTATATCGTACAAAAAAATCCATCACCGTCTACTCGCTCTTGAAGGTGGCTTCGTATCTGTTATAAAGTCAGCGTCGTGTTATCATGAAATTATGTTTGAGACAACGTACCGCTTGCCACGGAATCCCCAGAGACCCCAGTTTCCACATGAGACATCATGCGGGTCCATATCGTTCAAGTCCCAGCGCAGACTGCGGAAGATGTTCTCCCCTGGCTCCAGAAGCAAGTCATATTCGCCCGCGCACTTCTCGTGCACCCAGTTGATATCCCGCTCCATGTCCCACTGGGTGTATCCAGTGCAGAGGATGGGCACCTTGGTCTCGAGAAGCTGGGGCAGGGTCTCCTGCCACTCATGGGAACTAGCGGGGTGTCCTAATCCAGGGTGGAACAGCATGAAGCAGTCAAGGTATGGGTCGAAAGGCTGGAAGTAGTTCGCCTTGTACATGGTATGGAAGTAGTCCACGTACGTGGTGATCTTCATCTGTCCTCCAAGACGGTCCTCGACGATTCCACCAAAGGGATTCTCGGGTGTTCGCTCGGGAAGCGGATATTCAGCGTCGCGGTTGGCCATGCTTTCAGGTCCGATGAAAATAACATGCAGCAGAGCGCGAGGGAACATATACTGGAGCTGCAACCAGACCTCTCGTGGGAGAGAGGACTCGGCGCGAGCTCCGAGAATGAAGATTCTCACTGGGGGAGCTTTCAAACGGAGACCCTTCAGATCGGTCGATTCACCGGTTCGTGGGGGATGCAGAGAGTAACGGAGGGCTATTAAGAACATATCAATGTCAGTAACCGCATTTATCAACTGATTCCTAGGTTGAACATACCACTCAGACTCTTCAATCCCTCGCCAGTCAATCGGTTCTTTCCATGGATGTTGTACGGACTCAATTCATGCAAGACACTAGTAATGGTCTGCGGGTACGTGAGCATACGAGTGACCTGGCGCATAGAGCGATCGTCGTTGATCGCTTCATATTCGCGCGTGTAGAGATAAGTATCCCAATTGGTCATGTTAACCACGTATTTATCGTCCTGAACACCCGGGTAATCGAACTCGTGGAAAACGCGACCGGAATGCAAGTCATGGTCATCCTCGTTGATTTGGCGAAGCGTATCACAGACCTCCAAGTGGGCCTCGAAGTCATCCATCCAATGCTCCTCCGAGCAGTATACTGGGACACCGCAGTCAGGGCACTCGAAGTGCGAGTGGGCTGGGGGCAGGTGGGCATCTTCGGGCGTCTTTCGCGCCTCGGGGTCATGCGGGGAGACGGGGGCGCGGGTCTGCTGGTGACTAGGGTGAGGGCAGTGTGCATTCTGCTTAATGAATGCAGCACGCTGTCGGATCGCGGGGGAGGGAGAGTTGGAGAAGGAGTGGAAAAGGTTGTCGGGTTTTAGAGTTGCGCGCGTATCAACGGAAGGTCCGGCGGCGGTGGAAGCTGTGCGCTGGCCGATTGATGGCGCGGAAGAGGTTGGCTTCGAGCTTGGGACTGAATTTGGAGCCTTAGAGCTCTGTTCTGACGAAATACCTCCCAGTGGGCGGTTGTTGCGTTCCGATCCAAACCTCCGAATCCACGGAGTAGGCAACACGCAAGTTCGCCCAGAATGAGCTAGACCCTGGAAGCGGGCAGGGACATTGGATACCCGGGTCCCCTGACGGAGCACCTGACGGCACTGGGCACAGGTAAAGCTGGCTGCCATGGCGAATTCGTGGGGGTGGAATTGAGAAGTCAGAGGAAAGAGTCGTGCCATTTTCACTGGGAGGTCCCCGACACGTGATATGAAAGTGGGGCTTTCTAGAGCGTGTTTGTATACTTGTAGCTCTGCGACTTCATAGATTGCATAGTGCCTACGGACAGTGGGAAGAAATGGTCAGTAAGTTAATTAACATATGACTAATAGATTGTGAAAGCCCAAAGGAAGAGCTGGGAATATTGAAGTGCTATCTGGAAGTAAAAAGTGGAGGCATCAACACAACCTTCTATAGTCTACAATATGAACTTTTGGACCAAAACGTATGTCGCTTCGTGTATTACTCAAAATAATCTGTAAGAAGAAAGGGTCTTGTACATTAAAATGAAAAGTTACAACCCAAAACAACAATGCAGTCCTACTCATCCTTAGAGAAGATGTCCTCCGAAAGACTCCAGTCCTGGTTTTCACGACTGGCCCAATATTTGCCATTGTGAGCCCAGAACTCCTCGCCGGTGATGGGGCACTTGTCCCGAACGAACCATTGGGGCTGGTAGACTTCGCCGTTGGCTTCGCGGTCTCGTCGCTTGGCACGCTGCTTCTCTTCAACGCGGTGCTTCTCGTCGGCAGCGAAGTCGTACTCTCCATCCTCCATTGCTCTCTGATCGGGACGGAGTCGAGTATCGGTAGGAGGTAACCAGGGCGTGAGGGTTTCAGGAAGAGCATTCAGAGTTATGACGAAAGGAGTCAAGTTGAATGGCAGGCCCTTAGGGCGCTCGTGTGCTTGCCAAACCAAGAGAGTCTTAGCCGAGTCTGGATCTTGGCCAGAGACAGGAGCTTCGAACCCAGGTGTGTGACGGGCGTAGATCTTGTCGTTCCAACGACCACCAATACTCCACTTGGGCGAACCGGCGTTATCAACGACCTTTCCGGTGACTTGGTAGGCAGAAGATGCCTTCCAACCACGGGGCTTGAAGTCAAGGTAACAGACCTCACCGGTAGTCCAGTTCTTAATCTCCATCAGGCCGTAGTTATCGACAGTGGGGTTACCAGTGATAATACCAATCACAGAAGAAGTGACCTTCTTCCAAGTGTACAATTCTTCGCCGCCAGTGCAGGGGCGCAGTTTGAGGAACCATGTACCAAGAAGGTTAATATCGAAAGATTTACCGTAGAACTTGGACTTGAGTGAGGATTCACCCTACATTTGAAGTCAGTAATTGAAACACTACAATGAAGGAATTGACTTACCCAGTAGTCCCACTTGGGCGACTCAGCCCAAGCTGCTCCAATTGGAGGATGATGGCTGACCTGCTCCACGAAGAAGCGGTATCCCTTGTCGGGGCGCACGTACTCGAAGGTTTCTCCGAGAAGAGGGTTGAAAGGCTTGGCCACACGACCAATCGTAGAAGCGTACTCACTGGCGGCATAGGAAGCCACGTAGACAAGCCGCTCCATAGAGTCAGCACGGTCAGCGGCAACATCCAGAAGGTCGGTGTACTCCAGATCCTCTGCAACTCGCTGAAGCAGAGAAGTTGGCTCGTTGAAAGAGACAGGCAGAGTCATCTTTGTCATGTCCTTTCCAATCATAGATTTGAGAATTCCCCACAGCGAGATCTTAGGCCGGTCATCAGTGTCCATCTTAAGTCTCTCTCTGACAGGTTCTTCATATCCCTTGAATGATGGCTTAATAGTAAGAGCCTTCTGGCTACGCGCCTGAGTACTCTCATCAGCTGGCTCTTGAACGGTTTCTTGTGTCTCGGCCGCTTGGCTGAAATCCTCAACCTCGATCTCGCCAGCATCAATGGCGTCAAAGAACTCCTCTCCATCAGACTCAGAGTCATAAAGACTGCTAAGGCCAGAGGCCTTGCGAGAAAGGCTAGGCTTCACCTCTTTCTCATCAGCCTGATCGGCAACAGGCTCTGCATCTGCGGGCTGAGCCTCACCTTGAGCAGCGTCAACGGCCAGTGATGGATCTGTTGGAGCGCGGGATGGCGGTCCACGGCTGGCAGTAGTGGCGTTCTCTAATGCTTCCTTGAGCGCACGCTTGGTTCGCTTCCGTTTTTCTTCGGATTCACCCATCTTAGATTGAAGTTCTTCGTGCTCTTGCGCAACGCGAGCCATGCTCTCCTCCCACATACGACGAAGGTGCTCTTCCTGGCTTAATCGATATTGCCAGTAGGAATCACGGTCTCGTGAGATTTTGAGGAGACTCTGGACCAGTCCCTTCAGGCTACTTGTGGCGCCCTCATATGTAGTGAGGGCCTGCTCAACGGCTGGGTCGGAGATGGACATCTCCGGGTTTTTGGTCCTTTCTGTTTGCAGAGATGCGGCGACACTGGCGAGGAGATCTAATTGCAGTTTCGCGGACTGAGCCGTTATGTTAAGAGCATCCTTATCGTTGGCAGGAACCTCGTGGCTTGACGCATAGTCTCCATCATCAAACTCATCACCATCTTCGGGAGAGGTGATATGGCTGGCTACTCGGCCTACCTCTCCGGGAGTGACACTCTGGTCAACAGAGCCATACAAAGACTCTTCCTCCTCGATCGGCGAGGTCTCAAGAGTGGTCCGAGATGCATATGTGCTGAGTCTAGTGTTACTGGCACCTGGAACTCCCAAAGTCGAGGAGGATGTGGGGGCCTTGCTTGAGCTTGCCTTTCGGCTGAGGCCAGACTCGGAAGCGGTATCTGGAGCATTCTGATCAAGCTTAGCTTGGCGAAGCACTTCGGCATTCTTAGAACGCTGGCGCTCCTCTTCCTTGGCTTCGTCCTTGGCCCACTGGATCGCGTTGTTCAGGGACCAGAACCAGCGCTTGGCTTCGACAACGTGGTTGGCCTTGAGGTGATACTTGACGGATGACTTTCCGTGAATCTCGAATCGGGTCTTATCCTGGGCGTCCATGGTAAGGCGAGCAATCTTCATGTTGATTGCTCCACGGCAAGCTGAACCAGCGTCATCTAGTATAGAATGTTAGTAAATGCCAATGGTATCCTAAGCCTGCTCTTATCCGGCTCACCTTGGTGCTTATAGTAGCTCAAAACTCCATCTTCAAGAGCAAACCACCGAAGCTTGTAACCAGTCGTATAGTTGGTCCATTTCTTAAGATAACCTCTCATTTCACGCGCATCCTTGCCAGCTAAAGCTGGCTCGCCGGAGGTGGTGCGGCCAGATACGCCCTGGGCATTGCTGTTTCCAATGATGGCTTTCTCCTGGATACCGCGCTGGGCAATAGCAGCCGCGGGAGACTTCTTCAACAGAGCCCGTATCTTATCGTCCTTGGTCACATCTTGTGGGAGCTTTCCCTTCTTGTCACGACGGAATGGGTCCGCGCCATGTGTCAACAAGATGGAGATGAGCTGCGAATCCTTGTTGCGAGCACCCTCGTGCAGTAAGGTGCCTCCTGTTTGGAGAGTTATGCGATCAGTAACCAAGTCCAAATTGTTCACATCCAAAATGCCTTCCGCACGAGGCTCCTCAAGGAGTTTCTCGAGGTTATCGTATTGCTTCTGGGCAATCATGGACTGGATTTCCTGGGTCTTGGTGTCGATGAAGATAGACCGGGCCAGCTGAAGTTGCTGGAAGATCTCAGGCGTGCGCGCAACATCGAGTGCTGTCTGACCCCGGTAGTTGACGATAGCATCATTGAGCGAGGGACGGTTCAAGAGCTCTTTGACCAGGGCAACACGGCCTAGTTGGGCTGCCAAGTGTAGCGGTGTGTTTCCTTCTCTATCCCGAGCATTGATATCCAGCTCGTTCCCAGAGGTCAAGACAAACTCCACAACCTGAGGCTCGGCACACTGCAGAGCGAGGTGAAGAATGGTAGTTCCATACAAGTTATTCGCCACCTGGGGGTCCTTGGACTCCTTGATCGCCTTCGAGATCGCAGTAGTGTCACCGCTGCGAAGTACCTCGAAGAGACGGAACGTCCTCACAGACTGGTCCAAGGACAAACTCCCACCCTCCGTTTGAGCGACAGACGCCCTTCGCTCCATGCCGTCGCCTTGGGTGCTCTGGGCAGCGTTGTTCTCGAGGATTGCTTGGGATGCGGGGACAGGTGGTGGAGGACTTGGCTCTGGGTTAGCCTTTCGGCGGCTGTGGCGGCTGAAACTGCGAGTGTGGGACAATGGCGATGGTCCATTCGTCGAGGCAGAGGCAACGGAGGGAGTGCCTTCGGGCGTTTCCTCCTGAGGATCCTTGTCCTCGCTCTTAGACTTATCGCGGTGTAACAGGGCAAGGGCCAGGGAGCTACGAGAGCGCTTGTGCCTGCGAAGTCGGACAGGTTAGTCACATGAGCACAAAAGGACGTAAGACGATGCCAGGCCAAATCCAAAGCCCCGAAGCATCTCCAATCCCCCTCCTGATCGCGGAGATCCTTTTGCCCCTCGCCAGGGACGCTTGCCACGAACAATGGGTCCAAGCGCTGGGAAAGACGGGGAAGACTCACCCTTCTGGTTTTTCAGACATGATTTCGAGACCTCGTACTAGAGACGGGGCATGAGGAATTGCAAGGGAAGCACTGGAGGGTTTGAGTGAAGGAGGCTTGGGGGGCTTCGAGCTGTTTTTGGGGCAATTCGGCGCTGATCGTACTCCGCCTTGGCGCCCGTGGGTGCATCGCCGCCTCCGATTGCGTTGATATTTACGATTTACCCGATTGGAGATGGATCCATGGTCCTGCTCTGGGGTATTCTACTAATCATTGTCAATCACGAATATACTATTGTCGATCTTCGATGTGCTAGTCTATGGTGCATGCTTTGGTAGCTGTTGGCTGGAGATTATGTGATGTACATTTTCATGACGACTTGTCAATCTATACTAATATCTATGCTATTGTACAAGGACTCAAGACCCAGGCAGTCTAACGGGTCTCGCCGCTGACCAGAATCACAACACTGCCGAGTTGCCGCTTGACATCTTCTCTGTCCACATCATGGGTATCCTCCACCTCGCCCCACATGTCGGTCTGCCACTTGACCTCCAAGCTCGAGGCCTCAGCAGCTTCTTCAAGACCGAACTTCTTCTCGGTAGCAGATCGCTGAATAGAGCGGAAGTTCTCGCTCCATTCCACCAGCAGGCGCACGGCGACCAGCAGACTCTTAGAAGCCAAAATACCTCTCTCCAGACCAGCCAGATCGTGTGGTGCCAGCTGTAAAACCCAAGCCTTAATGCTATCCTTTGTTGTAGGCGGCTGGGATACAGGGATAATGCTCTCAGTGTCGAGGATAGGCACGATCTCGAGGCCTGGCCAGACCTTAGTAGACAAGAAGCTCATGATGTCCTTGGCGACTCGCACTTGGATCTCTCGGAGACTCTCGATCGGCTCCTCGTCGACTTGTCGGTCGTATGAGGTCGCCTCACGCTCTGGCTCCCAGCAGAGCAGGGTGTCTGTTTCGAGGTACCGCATCGCTGTGGTGACGATCTGGTCGCGGGTGGTGGTTTCACCGGCGGCGTCTTCGCGGACAATATCGGCGGCGCGGGCGGAGAGGGATGTCAAGGGGATGAGATGGCTCTTCAGGGCCTGCTGGGCGGATGTCATTGTGTCCCATTCAAGGGCGACCGCATGGGCGAGATGGGGTTTTGTTGGAGGGATTGAGAGGATTTCTTTGGTCGGTGTTCGCACTGGTCGCTTGTCCAGCAGGACTTGATATTCATCTGTAGAAACGATTAGCATTTCAATCAACTTGAAGCTAGATGGTAGCTTGATCGGTCATACCCTGCTTGCCGTGGACATGGACGTCCTTCCAGAAGCGCTTCTTCAGCAATTGTGATCTTGATGGGTTTGTTGAAGACACATCGTCTGCTGCAGGCTGGTCGCTCTTCTGCTGCTCAAGCTTCGAGTCCAATTGAGATGCCGGTGCTTTTGGCGGAGGTCCATGAGCTGTGATGGGGTGCGCGACCGCAGCGCGGAACGGGGAAGAGTGGAAGCATCGAGTCTGTCGCAGAGCCGACAGCAGCGGCGCACGAGATAAAGCAGCCATGATCACGTCGATAATCGCAGAGTCGAGAAGTGGAACTTTAGCGGCCCGGGAAGCCTGGAGCCAGCAGCAACTGCTTGGTCAGCAGGTGACTAACTCAACCATGGACCAGTCGTTACTTCAATACTTCTATACATAATCTTTCAATTCTAGTAATAAGAATAACCGAATAGCCGGGTTCCATGTTTTGCGCAATGCCGATCAGGTCACTCGCAGGGCGCTTTGAGTTTGGCCGCCAGTTAGCCTTTGCGCCGGCCAGTGAAACTGTCGAGCGGGGGCGAGTCTCCTGCATCATTGCATCAGGGATGAACGCTATGATCGGAGGATATATGTACGATGACACCAGATATGGAAAGATCGAGTTGATTAGGAATTACCAACAGGAACGCGAGAATAAACCACCCTTGCATCTAAAACCCAGCAATCCAAAGACATGTTCAACTTGGAGAAAAAGAACCGGGGAATCAAAAACAGCTGAACTCGAACACATCGAGATGCAAAGGAAGAACAAGTGCAAAACGACGAGATCCGCCCATGCTTTTGTAATTTACATAAAAGAAGAAAAAAGAAAATGAGAAAAAAAGGCCATGATGGTCGCCCTTTCATGGACTCAGGCGTTGCCACATGTGCAAGTCGACGGAACGAGATGAAAAGGAAAAAATTCCGAGTGGCGCGGAGACCAAGCTGGGGACGGTATCACACGCATCGGAATCACAAAGCTTGATTGAAAGGGTCAAGAGCCTTTCGGGGAATAGCGATCAAAAGCTGGCAACAGCCATGCTGGAATCACAAAAGCGCTGGACGCATCTAGAACCGGGACCAAAACCAGACAAAAAAAGACCAAAAGCTCAAAGTTCAAAAGTTCGGAATGGTGGAAACATGGTCGTTACGGCATTTCATCGTAAAGGTTGGTGGATATACGAGGCCCGCACGATCTCCATGCATGAGGGGCGAAGGCCTAGACAGGACAAGGCCCGCACATGCAAGTGGGAATCTTGCGCGGACTCGACATCAGGTTGTTGTTGTCCCACGGGAGAAGCCGCCTTAATTGGTGAGATAGCTGGGATAGTAGGGTTGTTTTCTGCGGTCGGCATCGGTGAGTTTCTTCATCCGCTCGGCGTCGTAGTCGTCGGCTCCATCACGGCTACCCCATGTCGTCTGGAGAATGTTAGCGAGGATCCCAGGAACGAGGCTAGTGGAGGTAGGGGGAGCAAAGGCCTCGGGATTAGAACGCCGAGTCCAATAACGCTTGCGAACACTTGCTCTGATCCCAGCAGATCCCGAAATGGCAAGAGAGAGTCAGACGGGAAGAGTGGGTAGAGACGAGCTGCACGAGGGGCAGAGTTTGTGATCAAAGCGTTGTGATGCGGGCATATCATAGGGAGAACCAAGAAGGTGGAGGAGGGGCTTAGCTTTAGCCCAGAGGCCGCTCCGGACCCACGTAAAACAAGAAAACAGTCCCGAAACAACACTATTGTAATGAAGAAAAAAACATACCACGTTGAGAGTCATCACGGCGTACATCTTGATGGCACCGTGGAAATATCCGAAGAGGATCGAGACGGGGAGGAGGCAGACGTCGACAGGGTAGCGGATATAGTGGCCCACCAGCTTGATGAACTTGCTGGTAAAGATCCAGAGGTACAGCGAGACCAGCGCTCGGTAGTGGAAGACCTCGCCGTATGGGGCTGTGGCTCGAGCACAAAGCCAGACAAGCAGTAGGTCGCCGAGCAGGGCAGGAGGCGAGAGAGTCGTCAAGTGGACAGCATAAGCGCTCCATGGCTGGCGACTATTGATGCGTTAGTACATCAATTGGTTGAAGACTAGGATGCCCGGAGGTAGAAATAGGCAAAAAGCACCAAAATCAACGAATGCAGCCCGTACGAGCCTGCATGCAGGCGCATGCAGACGCCTCGGGGCCATCCGAGGGCAAAAAAGCATCGGGGAAAAGAGAGAGCAACAGTGAGAAAAAAAGAAGGGTGTCACTTACTACCAGATGTGCTTCTCGTCACACATACTCGTCAAATTACTCCGCCAATTGCTTCTCGACCAGCGCGCGCATTGCTTCAGGAATCGGGGGTTATCTTCCAGCGTGGTGAGCACCTCGGCCTCCGGGTGGTACTGCATGTAAGTCTCCCAGCCATGCGAGACCATCCAGCGAGTGATGAAGTTGTCGTCGTCTGCATTGAGCTGGTAGCGGCCCCACCACCATTCCTCGTTGGTGAAGGCGTAGGTAAAGCCCTCGTCCTGGAGAATCTTCGTTCTGTAGGCCACCGTGCGGCCCGACATGCATGGCAGTCCTCCGTCGAGATTGGTTGTAGCCCCGCAGTCGAAGTTGCGTCGCTCGAGATACAAAGCGCCGAGGAAGCCCCAGACGCGCTGTGAGAGGGTTGGCGCAACGGCGCGACGTAATCGCTGGCAGGTCACCACCCCTCCATACCGGTCGTCCTTCTCGAATGGGGCCAGGATCCAGGGAAGCACGGTTGAGGGCCAGCTCACATCGTCGTCGGCAAGCAGGGTGATCGGAGTGCGCACCTCTGGGATGGCCCGAGTCATCTGGCGGCGCTTATTAGGGTGGGTGACGGTAAACAGACGAATCCGTGATTTCGACGCGGGCATCACATCCAGCATGCGCTCGGCCTTTTTCCGATTGGCCTCGATAGTGACCAGCAGGATTTCGAACGGCTGGTTCTCGAGGATCGACCGGATTGTCTCCACCAACTCATCACCACAACCTTCCAGCGAGGGGATAATGACCGTCACATCCTGCGAGGTCAATTTGGGGTTCTCGGGGGGCGGGATCGGCGTGAAGGACCAAAAAGAAACCAGGTTGACCACTAAGCGAACATAGCGATAGAGGCTGTGAAAGTTAGCTATCACATCTCCGTGTCTTAGCTCGGCGTCAACTCAGCCCGTCCGAAAGTCGAGCTCAGCCCGTCCCGAGCAGGGATTGACTAACAATAAGGCGATGAACGCTCGCATAAAAGGGAATGCCATGATTCCTGGAATCAATTACCTCGAGGGTCGCAGGGCTCAATTCGAATTAGCCAATTCGACTGTGGCTGTCAGTAAATCCAGTATTGTATTATCAGTATGGAGAGGATTACCTGCGAACCAGGTGGGGCTGGTGAAAGAATGAGGAAGCAAAAACGAAAGTCGGGGAAGACGCTTCCTCAACCAGCCCAGGACGATTAAGGGAAGGAGGGAGAACAGAAAAAAAATTATAAAAGAGGAAAAAGTACTTGGGAGTCGAAGAAGGTTAATTTGTAGGGGAGCAGCGCCCTCGACGACAATCCTGATACTAGCCCACGCGAACAATTGACCAGATAAAAGCTCGAATAAAAAAAAAAAAGTACTAAAAAATCGTTAGCTTGAAAATAAAAATAAAGAGGGGAAGAAAACCCGAAATAGAAAAATACAGGCCCCATTAGCCGTTGTCGTTTTAAGAGCGCTGCAGGTGTAGTTTTGCCTCGTGCGTCAGAGACCCTGGATCTAGATGGGGGGGGCCCAAGCATTACATACGATACAGTATGTATTGTATTGTGTCTACAGTCCACTCCTACAGCGTTTATCCTATTTCTATTTCTATTCTATTCTATGTATTTGTTTTATTTCTGTTCTAATTCTATTATCTATTATCTATCTCTGTTAGGCTCTATTGTTCTATGTACTAATATATGCATTATATTCCTAGAGATACTTATCCGGCCTTAAACTTTCCCCATCCATGGAACCGTCTGGGGCGGACTGATCAGCTGCATATCAGCCCTCAGACATTCAAGAATGGTAAGGCAACCGTCGGCTTCCGCGAATGACCCATGGAATTTTGCCATTTCTCATCGCGTGCCTGTGGTTGGCCTTCCGTTGCAGGTACCGGCCTGCACGATCGAACTAGTCGGCCTGTGGCATGCATGAGGATGTTAAAGGCAAAAGCAAAAACTAGGAGAACGTCTCCGATCATGCACGCGATGCCGGCTCCATTCCTGCCTTACATGTACAGTTCTTGTTGGTTGCCTGCACGGACGATCTAAGGCTGAGTCTACACCATTACATGTTACTATCCATACTTCATCTACGGTACTAATACTACATTAACAGGATTCCCATTTCAACGTGGAGCATAACCCACCAGAGGTGCCCTTAGCCGCTCTCCAGCATAGCCGTTTTGGGGGGGGAACGGGAATCCTAGCGGCGATCGACACGCGCTGTGCCCAAACGGTTCGTTATGCGCTGGAAGCTTGAGTGGGGCGTGATGGGAATGACAAATGGAGGATTCTCTTACATGCGTGGGGTCGAATAATAATATCAGGAGAATTACTACAGGAACGGAGAGAAGAGTTCTCCAGACTGTAGGAGTCACTTCATCGGTAGAGTCCGCTCCGGAGTGGACTCGGACCACTCGAGCTTTGAAGTTCTCGGCCCGTGTGAGCTTTAGCGCCGGTCTCCAGCTGTGCTTGGAAGAATACGGACACTGGGATACAGGGATTCCCCAGGAAGTGTAGCCAGGCTGTTCATAATAACGGTATTATGGAATGTCTCAGATGTAGGCGCGCTGGCTCTGGCGTCTATCGAAGGCGACGACGCCTTCGAGGATCTGGTCCGTGCATCTGCAGCAGGCTCAATGGGGCATCCCTCTGGGGCCCCAAAGCGTAGAAGGCAAAGAACGTCGCCAAGTCGCCTAGAAACCCACTGCGGTCCACGCAATCTGCGCATTCTTTATCGTACTTCTGTCAGGCCGTGCTCTGGTGGCGACTTGAATTCATGATATGCTCAATGATGGATGCTGGGATGCTACTCCGTACTTGGTATGCTGCCTGCTGACGCATGTGCGATCGCATATCCCCAGCCCTTAACGATCAAGCGAACGCCACAGCTGAGGACGACAAGATCATGTTACGCAGAATCGGCCGAACTGAGGCCTCGCCGATTGGAGGGAAACCAGTGAAACAAACGCCGTATCTCGGCTGCACGGACGCTGAAAAGGGCATTGTCCTGTTCTCCAAGACTCCACTGGAAGTTTCGTAACGTCGAGCCCCTCCAAACCCACCAAGTCCACACTCCGAAACCCACCAAGCCCGGGAGGGGCCGGCTCCATTGGGAGTTGGAAAATTTCCCCGAGCCCTGATCAACGAGGCCTCGAAGCGTCGGCTCAGAGCGGGATAATACACACTAGGATATCCCAGGGCCCAGGAGCGCCAGAAGGCCTTGCTCTGCAGAAACAGGGAATGACTTATCGTCAGGGATGACTGCAGACTGTTAGCGGCAGACTGACAGCAACGGGAAAATGACATGCAGCTCGAGGGCGATCAAGACACTTTCCCCTCCTCGCACCCCCATTCTATTGGGCGCTAAGCAAACAGTCTTTAGCCACCGTGACCAGCGACTCGCCGGGAGCCCCATTCCCAGCCTCTCACTGCCTTCCCCAGCTGCCTCGAGCCGTTTCCTGCCTGGTCCTGGCTCGTGTTGGCCCTCGGACGAGAACACAGGAACGCCCAGATCGTCCCACCAGTGGGGCTTCACGCGGTAGTGCGTTACAAGCACGCCGTCACTAGTGGACCGTGGCCAAAGGTACCATGAGTTTTCTCGAGTGATGCTTCTGCTTTCTGCACTGATTATCATCATCCCACGGCATTGCCGCTGCACGGTGCAGGCGGCTCCAGAAGCTCCACCGAGACTCCGAGGATGCTCGGGAAGCGCTGTGATTCTGGGATCTCGTAGCGCGATCTGGTGGCAACGACCAACGAGCTGCAGGGGGGTTGAGGACAGTGTGATGAGGGGAAGCCCCATCGCGTGCGTTATCCCGTGTCAGATCCTAGAGGCTCAGGAGAGGCCGTCTGGCTGCTGATACGACGAAGAAGCACCCCCCGCTAACTGGGGATGGTGTCGCCTTGATCCTCTAGCTGCAGGCCACTAGCCGGCCTCGCTGCAGCTACTGCAACCATCGTGGGTAGCCTCGGGTTAATCACCGACTTGGTCCACTGTGTGTATTTCAGATACGGAGTCGTCAGTATCGTACAATACGAGGGAGCTATCGACCCACAGATGGCGCCATCAACTGTGATAATGTGCTGGATGATCAGCGTATTTGCACTCGTAGCATACTCCGTACATATAAAGATATGCAGCTTGAATATGCACCGATGCGCCGTACTAAGTAGCGAACTAGCAGCGAACTAAGTGCGAAGCCACGAAAGTACTCCGTACTCCGTACATATCAATCCACGCAACATACGGAGCACATAACTTTAGTATTCAAACTCAACCTGAGCACAAACTCAGTCCTGAAGTCAGAGCTCAGCTATGATATATCTGGTGTCATCATCAAAACAGGTAATGCCCAGCCGTGATTGAGTCATGGCGCTCGCAAACCTCGACGTTCAGGCCGCCAGACAGTTCTCCGTCCCAAGAACCAAACAAGTCCGAGGCAGTCGCTACCGCAGATCCGGGTCGACGGTCTCCCAGGGCCTTAGACCAGAAAGCAGCAGAGGTTCCTGCGAGACGATCGCCCAAGAAGGTAGGTCGCCCAGGCCTCTCCTGACGTCAAAGGGCGGCCGTTCATGCAGCTCGATCAAGTCGGAGATTTGCGCGTCCTCGAGGGGTTAAGGCGATGCATGCCCCTGCTCATCTTGCACGGCTTGATACAACTGTAGTGCAGCTGCCGGATGCACCTCCTGCTTCCCCCCGAGCCGCGCTAATGCGCCTTTCGGAGGGAAATCCTGAAGGTGGTGGCCGATGGCTTTCTAGAACCGTGCCCATGTACGATAGAACGCCGGCTTATGCAGGTTTGTGGATGGGGCGATCTGAAGTACATCGCCAGGGGCATTCGAGCATTGACTTCAAGCTTGTCATAGTGCATGATCAAGTTCTTTATAGTTCATTAGAGTAGTGCTTTGGAAATAAAGTGCATTGATTAAAGTACATTAATTAAGTACAGCAAAAGCCAGAATATAAATTGGCCAAGCCATTCCTAGGTAGTCATGGATGCTCCATACTCCCCGCTAAAACATGAGGGGCAGAAAAATCAAAGAAGCAATTATGCATAGGTGCAAAGGCCCAATCTAAAACGATGCGCTGTCTCAAGCCCCATCGCAGAAGTACTGGGCACATCTACAGCAAAGGATTGTACTTCCAGCCCGCAGGGTCGAAACAAGACTCGAAATCAACGCCCCCAAACAATCCGATAGCGGCATACAAGTCATGGTCGCCCTCCAATCCTTCAATTCCCCCCGAGTCCGCATCCATCTCCTCGTGCAAGTCCCACCCTCCGGCTCTCGCGCCATTCCGCGTAAAAAACACCTCCACCGCAGTCCTTTTGCTCTCACTAGCGCTATCCGGAAGAGAGAAGCTCATTCCGAGCCCAACGGTCTCCCCCACGTTAAACGCGGAGGCGAACTCCCTCCCGCCCCACGAGTCATTTACAAACCGGCAGCCGTCGTCCGAGAAGACGCCTAGACTTCCACGCTCCCAGCCAGGCGATCGCCACGATGGATACGGCTGCGCAACGAACCCGATCGAAAAGCCACTCGCGCCGCTGCCGCCAGGCCCCGCCCGCAGTCCGGCAAGCCGCACCTCGAAGTAGATCGTCTTCTGCTTAGAGCGGAGTAGCGGCGAGTCCGCCGCGGCAAAGTACAGCGGAAGATGCGAGGTGAGGAGGGCGTCGGGTCCGGCGTCCACTGTGCGCGCTTGCCAGCGGCCCAGGCCGGTTGGATGCAGCTCGCCGAGGAACTCGTGCTGGCGGACGGGCCGGAGGTCGTGCTGTGCGACGGTGTTGTACACGGCTGCTGAGGGCTGGACGGGGAGCCACAGCGGGGTGTTGTTGCAGAAGTCGTGGGCGCGGTCGGCGTCGTCGCTGGAGGCGTTTCCTGTGCCGGAGGCGTAGAAGCCTGTTACTGGTGGTGGAGGGAAGACAGATGTGTCTGGCACAGCATCTTGCCAGTTGTGGTATGGCGGGGGGTCTGCCTGTGCCTCGTAGCTTGGAGGAGGGCCCCACGATTCTTCTTGCTTGCTCATGGTAGTCACTGTATCAGTGATGGCGATCACTGTGTCTGCTATTGCTAGTCAGTGATGGCGGCTCTCTTGTGCTGCTGCTCTAACTGTGCCTGGGATGAGATGTCAGGATGAATGTCAGGATGCTCCGATGCCGATGCCGTTAAGGTTGTATCTTCCACGGTGCCAAGCGGGGCTGAGCCGGCGATCCGCCTACTGATCCGTGGTTATATCCATGATTGTTTTCGTAGAACTACTCGTAGATGAAGGAGACACAGACTATGCAGGTTTGCAATCTGGCGACGTCGGAAACTCGCTTGCAGGGTGAGTCCGGCAGAACAAAGCAATTTAAAACTTCTCCCGTCATATTCACTGTCCATCGATGAGAGTTCATATATTCACCTGTGGCCTGTCTGAATTCACTCGACCTTCACTACTCCAGAAATTCGCCAAAATCTCCTCTATCTGCTTTTTCTGGAGGCGGTGCTAAATTAAGCACAGCCGCTAAGTTCGTTGGCTGCAGGTCTCACATTATCCCGCACACGACTGGTCGACTGTGGCGAGATTTCGAATTCTTCTTTTGTTCAACGTCTGTCCTCCGGACGCCTGCGCCCATGGACGGCGACCTGGGGCTTTCATAGACCTCAAAGGCTGCCCCATTCCTTTCGTGAATCTCATGCCCCATCGCAATGACGGTAATGGCGGCAGATCTCCCCCGCAAGCGGCGATCATCCTTCTCCGAGCACTTCCAACGCGTGTTTCATGTCGATCGCTCCGATAAAGTAGGTCATCGGAACTGTTTCGTCAAGACCGTCGCTGACAAAAGGACAGAGACGCCTAAGCCTCGCTCCCAATGGTGTTCCGCTACAGCTGGTCCCGGGCGTGTCGGCGAATAATGGCCTCGATCCTAAATCTGAGGCAACCGGTCCTGATACCCCAGGCCACTCGGTGCCCGATGAGACTGGCGTCAGCTCATACACCTTCTCTTCCTTCAACTCTGGGAAACATTCTCTCAGCACCCCTAACTCCAGCCCCTACGTTCACCCCGTCCACCCCAAAGATGAAGATCGAGCAGCTGGTCAAATGGCATCAGAAGTAAAATCACAGGGCGCAGAGGGTGACAAGACCAGCCTATCGCCCACACTACCGAAGGGAACCACGCGAAAAGAACGACGAGCCACCAAACGACTGGAATCGGAAAGAAAGGAGCTGGAGAAGCGTTTGGTCCAACTGGAAGAATCCCAGACCCGACTGGACCAGGGAATCTACGAGCGACAGTCCCGCCGCCTCAGCAAGAAGCAGCCTCTAGGTAGCTCGTCCCGATCTTCCAGCGCCAATACCGAACGCCCCCGATCAAACAGTCTCTCAGCCTTCTTCTCGAGCACCAGGCGATCTCGATCCCGCGCCAGCTCAGCACACGGAAGTGACCGTGAGCGCCGTCTTTCAGCCGAGGACTCTCGTCTTCCACCTAGCTTACCTCTCATACTCCCAGAACGATTTGGCTCCGCCGTTTCCCGGGAACTGGCGAATAGACACGGAACCGGCCTCGCCCAGATCAACTCGCAGAATTTCCAGAACTATAACTCCCATTCGCTTCATTCTTCCCTCAAGTCGGACGACCTTCGCGAAAGCTGGAGAATGGCCGAGGCGTGGCGGAAGCAGCATGGAGGCCAGGACTTTGGAGCTTCGTCGACCCAAACGCAGGTGGCTGCTATAAATACTAACCCGGCGCCTGGGATATTTAATTACAGAGACAGTCAACGACCAACCACTCTGACAGTAGTGAATCCTGATAAAGATCTAGATCGGGAGAGATTCACGGCTACTCTTCGACAAAATAACAGAACCTTGAAGCCGAAATCAAATCTTCCTCAAGGCAATGCAACACCTCGCATGGCAGCGATTTCGTCCAAGCAAAATCAGCCTGAGACTCCTCAATATCTGAGTCTTCCAGCTCGGGGTCGCGCTACCGATGCTACATCTACCAGCACTGCTAGTACTGTTAGCAAAGGCTCGCCAGGGTTTGCCAATAGTTCTCCTGCTGAGACGCCTGGTGGTGTCTCGGGTGCAATCTCCAAGACGTACAAGTCCTCGCCCTTGGCTATGAACCCAAATACAACTCAGCGAAATGATGAGAAAAAGTCGCAAGTGCCTACATATCGGCTCCAGACAGACCAGGTTCCTATTCCAAAGCCCCTTCGAATCGTCCACCCACAACAACAATATCAGTACGCCGAGCCCCGGGGACGTTTCCAATCTGGAGGAGCTTCATATCCACAGCCTCGACCTAACACTTTCCACGGTACTCCCACTGCCCCTGTTGACCCAGGACAGCAGAATACGCCTGCAGAAGCTAGAAAATCTCCCAGGGTGATCCCGCCTCTCAAGCACCCGGGTCGAAGGAGTTCTTCGATAGATCGCACGTCAAAGCCGCTGGATGCGGAGGCCTTGAACGGTTCATGTTTGCCAGCTTCTGCCAGCCAAGGTTCTTCGGAAGTCAACAGCCCCCAACCAAGCCCACGTGTTGTATCTGATAACATCTTGGCAATCACTCGCGGCTCAGGCCATGTCCGATCGCAGTCGGATCAATCGTCGCGAGCATCAAGCTACGATACCGCTGATGAGGAGGTTCTCGACGTGCCCGCAAAGCGCAACATCCAGCCACAAACCATCGAGCCTACTCGCTCGACCTCACTCGGCGCCTCTGACCAAGCTACCTCTGGGAAGGACCATGCAAAAGCAGTCAGCTTTCCAGGTGTACCCTCTCCTACTTCGGGACCACTCAACTTGCTCAGAAGGAAGCCTCTACAAAAGCTGAAGCTTCCTCACAAGGACGAGGTCATTGCCAAAGTGTTCGTTATCTGCTGCCAGTGCAAGTACTGGCAGGATATGCCATCTGAGGTCTATGCAAGGCTAGCAAATGCTGGAGTTCAATCCGAGTCCCGCTTAGCGAGAACATTCTCTCGAAAGAACTCGGTGAAGAAGGCTCTCTTTCCTCCTAGTCCAAACGACTCCCGCCGATTGTCAAATGCGAGAGTACCATCGAATGGCCATGACACCAATGGTCATTCAAATTCAGGAGGCTCAGGCCCACAATCTCCCCAGTCTACATCACAACATAAGCCGCTTTGCTGCTGGTGTGGCCACGGCATGACCAGATCCTGTTGTCAGGGCTGGTCTACACTTGTTTCGATGCGCGAAAAGTTCCACGGATGACATTTATTGTATCATATGAATACGGATTTCCATTCCTTCCTGTGATGACGACATGAATTATGCTTATTAGCACGCCACGAATTTTGTTCTCATGTATTTCTTCCGAATTCTCTATGAGATATGACTTGCAATGATATTATTACGACTACTGAGCAGACCCTTGGGTTTAATACTTTTAGCGCGATGGCACTTGATAAAAAGACCTCTTGGTTTCTTAAATCCGTAGCGGCTCAATTAGCATAATATGTAGCCAATACAGTAGTATGACCTGTAGCTATAGGTTACCATAGACTAATATATCACCGAACAGCCTCAGGTAGTACTTTGAGAGACTTTTGAATTACCTTAGCTCTCGAAATGTTTATATGATAATTTACGATCCAAAGTGGACAAGGTCTAGGGGTCTGGATAGCAATCCAGGGGCTCCGCAAAGCTTGACCCGTTGAATTACGGTTCCTTGTACTACTTTTGACGTGTTTAATAACTTACTTCCGATTCAGGCTGATTTTTCTCGAGCTCGGCAGCTTGGGCAAGGGATCTCTCAGTTTCCAATTCTTCCGACGTCTGCTGGAGCCCTTGTAGTGATCCCCGGTCTACCTTGGGTTAAACGCTACTGCGCGCTTTTCGCGAACAGGAGCGCCGAGGAAATGCAGTCTTCGATTCGCTCCTAGAAGTCTCCTCAAGAAAAATCAACCTCTCCCTTTTCTATGCAGGGAGATGATGGTATCTTCTCTCTGTTTATAATTTCAGAAAGTTCTTGTTGATAGAAACATTTGCTCACCTAGCAGCAAGCTGTATTGCATAGGCCTGAATCAAAACCTCTTCTTTAGGGCTTGCTTTTTAACCAGTCTCCTTGGCCGAAAAATGTATTGAGAATGCCGCATAGTAAACGGTAAAAGTCGACTAGACTATCTCTCTTTTCAATACTGGGCCACAAATTATTCCTATGTAGCTGCAATATTCCATGCTTCTGGTAGTCTTATCAAGAGCGAGTTAAGTCATACTTGGTGCAATAGAAGTTTCAAAAAGCACTGTTCCTCGAATTTCTATCGAAAGTCCATATGAGAGGCATGTACTGTTGGATAATGGCTAGTTCGCCTGCGTCGAGATATCTAGCTGTAGCCTCAAGATGAATATCCCAAGAATACGAACGTGTTATTCGATTTCGACGCCATGAGAGCTCTGGTCAACTTCCCAAGGATCATGTATCTGCTAGAAACGGGCAGAATATAGTTGGGGCGGTGGCCAAGCGGTAAGGCGTAAGATTGCAAATCTTAAGAGCGCGGGTTCAAATCCCGCCTGTCCCTCATGTTTCTTTTTTGTTTCTGCCCGTCATTTCGCGCTCATCCCGTCTCATGTACCACACTTCTTCGCACAGCCGATTTGTTCTTTTGCTTTTGGATTTATTTATAAACAGCCACTTCTCGTGTTTAAGCTTCATTTACCGTATATTTTCTGAGTATCGTTAGCCCACAAAGACTAGGATTTGGATCGAGTCCACCGATTGGCACGGCCAAGAACACGCAGGGCTCTTAAAGCGGCGCACAACCAGTCTAGTCTAGTCTACCTTACTACGACAAGGGCACTGGCTGAGGCTCACGATAACAGCTGAACCGAGCGACCGATGCCTCAATTGAGGAGTTTGCGGCTCAATTACAAGGCCGCTTGCGCAGTTGAGCCCTGTTTTCGAGGGGGTTATTTAGTAGCTGCTAGGGGTGGATACATGTAGTAGATACTGGGTTGATCGACGCAGTCTTCAAACCCAGTTCAGACCATTGAGTTTAGCGATATCAATAGATATAGTAGCTTTTATACTAATATAGCGTAATCTGGCCATTTGATCAGCCCAAATCAATCCACAGACTCCAGCATACAGCCCGAAGTAGCTTAGCCGGAATGCTGACTAAGTGGTAAGCGAAGCCGAGAAACAAATTTGGCGCAAAGCTTCCGTCCAGCTTCTCATGTCCACGCCACGCCACGCGTAGCCAGAATCAAATGTGAATCTGAGCTACCCAGGCCAACTACAATGAATCGCTATATGCAACACCTCAAACTAATCGACTCACTAATTCGCAGATCAACGATGTCCACCTTCGCTCCTTCCCTTCATCGAACCACCGCAACTTCACAATCCAGCTGTCCCAGTTCTTTGAACTCCCACGGGCTCTTCTCGAAGAACAGTCTCCACAATGCTGCGTCTTGCGGCGGTGACAGACTGGAGCTGGATTGTGGCACGGGACCATTCCTCGGAATATACCTTGTCGTTTTCTTACAAAAGTTGCTAGAACAATTCAGGGCCTTCATAGTTCATGTTATACCTGCTCGAGTCTCCTGAAAGGCTGTCTCAGATCTCACGAGAGCATGACTCCTTGCGCACCTACATTACACCTATTTATGCTTGCTTTAGCTCAGATAAGAAGAACAAGATATTTTTGAATTGAAATACTTGTAGTGTTTTTGAAGTGTAAAACTTACGAAGAGAATGAGTTGAGAAACAGGCCAAATAAATTGTGACAAGATAGCGAGAACACACATGTAGATTCACCGAATTCAATATGTAGACTGTCGGAGAGCGATGTACGCAGCAATTGTTTGATCTTGGACTTGGGGAGATGGGCGTACCCTGCCTCGGGTTTCCGACCGCCGCTTGGCGACGTGAAATCACGAGCGCGACCACGACTTTGCAATCGAGCGAGCGAACTCATTCATTATGTACCAAAAAACCCGGGCAAATGCCAGCTGCGGGGACGGGAGAAAAAAAGGAAAAGAAAAAAGAAAAACGACAACGCCAGGGTTTGAACCTGGGCATCCGAAGATAGTAGATGACTATTGTAATTCAAGTCTACCGCGTTAGACCACTCCGCCACGTTGCCTGAGTTGACATGTGACACCTCTTTTTGTCCCAAGTCCCTGAAAGAAATACGATTAAAACTTGGATATGCCTATTTCTGGCTTCCTTTCAGGGCATCATGACCGAAAACGAGACTTTCATTATAAAATGGAAGTGCGGGAATATGGAAGAAATTCATAATCCGGCCTTAATCGCAAGAAACACTGTCGGGAAGATTGCGGTACATTGTACCCACGAAGTCATAAAGAAAAGCACTGCGACATAGGCAATGGGTTCTCAAAGTACTAGAAGAAAATAAGAAACCAGCTTGCTCATCATCGTTGGTAGCATTTCCTCCAACCAGAGTATAACTGTATGATCCTGTCTTATATGTGAACTACCTAGGCCCAGCGCTCATTGCTCACTATTTGCTTCGCAGGTATATAATTGCTATGCCCGGTACGTCTACCCCAGCCCATGTCTCTCCGTCAAGATACGGTGCCCGAAGTATAGTATTCAAGTTTACAAATCACCACGGGAAAAGAATGAAGAGTGAGGCCTTGAGAGTTAAACTTGAGCTCTCTAAAGCATCTACTATACTACTGTAATGGCGCCGTTCTCGACGTTGCGCACATTGGGGAAATCCTCGGAAACAATTGGAGCAATACATAAGGTGGAAAACCCCGAGATTAAGAGGGCTAATTTGCTTAGAACCTTCTACGGAGCTTGAGTAAGCATGGGGGAATTATCTCCAGTGGCAATTTAATCTGGAATAAAGAACTTAGCTAGCCCAGAGATCACGAGGTAGATATTGACAACGATATTCCAAGCACATTTCATTTCACACGATGGAGATTCTCCGTGTTTCGCGAAAATAAAATCCACTAATCGGTCCGTAAACGTACCAATGCCTTCTCATGCGGGGCTAAGTGCCTATCGTTTTAAAAGTATGCATATGCACGAGGCACAATGCTTGAATTCACGCCAACTCCGTAAGCTTAAA
The DNA here is from genome assembly GCA_026745395.1 of Tympanopsis confertula. Taxonomy (NCBI): domain Eukaryota; kingdom Fungi; phylum Ascomycota; class Sordariomycetes; order Coronophorales; family Scortechiniaceae; genus Tympanopsis; species Tympanopsis confertula. The sequence goes on along the minus strand of JAOYNU010103008.1, from coordinate 20,937 downwards.
TTTCGAAATTACTGTGGTTTGCTTTTTGAGCTAGCAGGATCACGAAAAGTCGTAGCTTGCAGGGCGCACGCTAGTCTAGCGACATTATTAGCGACTAAAAGAGGATACGTGACCATACTCAGGTACAGAATTTACAAGCTCATTGGTGGAAGATCAAAGCTACCCGCCTAGTGTGTCCGGAGAGATTTGCAATATAGTCGGAGTCACGTTGCATCACATTTTCCAATTTCGCGCATTATTCATGATTGAGGTAAATGGGGCAAGCTGGCCGCTAGGTTTTGTTAATCAATTCCACCATAAATTGCACCCCCACTGAAGAATTCGAGCCACCCCTGCTTGTTTTTTGACCAAACGAGCTGCTTGGGTTCTGCAATCTCGAAGCTCCAAGATGCTTGGGAAGATTATCCCTTTTTGCTTTGCAACTATTGTGCTTGCCGCTAGTCGGACTTCTGCCCCTGCTGGGTCCATTGTTGTTGCTAAGAATGGCGGAGATTATACTACTGTAAGATAGCCTCAGCACTATTCAGTTTTGTTTTCTCTGGCTCAATGACTCACCTATTGACAGATAAGTGATGCTATCTCTGCTCTCGATACCGAAAGCGCAGACAGGCAGACAATTTTCATCGAGAAGGGCACCTACGAGGAACAAGTTTACATTCCTAGTTTGAAAGGACCCCTCACTATTTACGGACAGACAAACGAGTACGAGAACTCATTTCATGTACGTTATCCTCATTGGCTAATTCTGTTTTAGTGACACTTCCTACTCATCGAACACAGTCACTATCGTGCATAGTCTCAACTCCACAGTTGCGGGAAGTGATGATGCATCTGGTAAGATAGAAGTCACTCTGATGACAGAGTATCGTTAACAATCATCAAGGTACTCTGAGAAATTGGGCGACTCAGACCAGTATCTACAACCTAAATATCAAAAACTCGTTCGGCATTGGTAGCCAAGCAATCAGCCTTAGTGCGCAGAACACCGAGCAAGGCTACTATGGCTGCAATCTTACCGGATATCAAGGTAGGTATCTTCGAAAATTGATGGCTCTTTGTCTGCGACTGACAAGTAGTTAAGACACTCTCTACGCGAATACTGGGAATCAGTTCTACGGAAAATGCTACATTGAGGGCGCTATAGATTTCATATTTGGCCAAACTGGCAACGCTTGGTTTGATGACTGTGATATTGGCGTTGTGACTAAATCCAGTGGGACTATCACTGCACAAGGCCGCCCCACAGGTGACGATCAAGGCTACTTCGTTCTGAATGACGGTACTGTCGATGCTGCATCTGGGGAAATTGTTGCTCAAGGGAGCTATTATTTGGGTCGCCCCTGGCGGGAATACGCCCGTGTTGTCTTCCAAAATACAGCGTTGAGTGATGTTATTGCTTCTAGTGGCTGGGAAGAATGGTCGAGCAGCGAGCCCAGAACTGATCATATACTTTTTGGAGAGTACAATAACTCGGGAGGAGGCTCTGAAGGTAGTCGTGCAGACTTTGTCACTGCTCTGACTGCACCGCTCTCCATTGAAACTATTTTAGGTAGTGGCTACGCAGATTGGGTAGACGTGAGTTATCTTGGGTAGCTCTCAGAATGAAAAATTGTTCCTGTATATGACGACACTTGGCTCTCTATAATGACACCCAGACTGCTATTCAGGACAAGAATAGGCATAGTATTCTGGTAGACTCATGACAGAAAATTTCTTGCACATGTACAGCATAGTAGCCGTAAAGTCAGGCCATGATTGCCTTGTTGGTGGCAGTGCTTGTTGGATTTTACTAAAGTTGTAGACAGCCAATGGCGTTTGCTTTATCTCAGATAGCAAAGAAGAAATTAACCTTTGGCGCTCCTACACTGTGCAATTGAACAATGGACATGTTTTACGATGTTTTAGACAATCAAGGGCCAAATACTTCAAGCCACAGCCCGCGCAGAAGCATTATACTACCAAAATACGAGCATTGGGGTATCCAATGGCTGCTCGCTAGTATGTCTATTTATGTATAAGTGGGTTGGCTCTCCTCAATTTCAATATTCCAATTCTCCGAAAGTGCGATAAAACGAATGATGAAAGCGTTTACAATGGGCAAGCATAAGAATTGGTTGGTGAAATGTTTGCCGAAATGAAGTGTCTATAGAATCAGCCTAGATCCACCAGGCTCTAGAGTAAATATTATATATTCTTAGAATTTATACATAGTCTTAGATCTTGTAAGGGGTAGCGATAGGTGTAGCAGTGGAGCTAGGGGTTGAGGTCGGAGTAAGGGCAGCCACGCTAGCATCGACGGGAAGCGAGTCCACAGCGCAAGAAGCAATGCTCTTGAGATCGATCTGGGAAAGATCGGAGAGTCCGTTAGGAAGTGCCTTGGCCTTCACGTCCACGGGGAGTTTGTCGACAATGGCAGAAACAATGTTCAGGACTGGGACCTTGGAAAGATCGAGGTTTGAAGCCGCAGACGAGGTTGAAGCATCGGCCGATGCGGTCGAGGTAGGAGTGGCGGTCGACGAGGGTGCCGAAGATGATGGGGTCAGAGCAGCGACTTGGGCATCAACAGGCAAGGCATCCACGACGCAAGGGAGGATTTTGTGGACGTCGACCTTGGAAAGATCGGAGAGACCACCAGGCAGGACCTTAACATCGGCGTTCACAGGGAGGTTGTCCACAAGAGAAGAAACGAGGTTCAGAACAGGAACCTTGCTCAGATCCAAGTTGGGCATATGAGGCTTGGGAGAAGCCGTAGCGGTGCTGGCGGCGAGCAGCGCGGTGGCCGCAGAGAGAGTAGAGAAACGCATTTTGAGGTTGAGTGAAGAGTGAAGGTGAGGAAAAGAAACAGGATGCCAGCTTGGTTAATAGTAAGAAAATATCAGCGCGGCATTTTCTACTCCGAAGTAGATCGGGCTACGGAGTTCGCCCGAGCGACTAACATTGACTATTCCACAAACCCAAGATTGGGAAAAGTCAACAGACGCCACGCCGCTATTCTCCCGTCTAATTATGGGGCCTGAAATCCATTCGTGCCAACATTTGAGATTCACCTACCAAGTTGTCGGAGAGCTATCACCTGGAAGGCGGGTCTAAAAATGGGGCGTGGGTAAACAGATCTCCACTAGACTCTGTAAAGTAATTAGCGAACATCCAGATCTTCGAATCTGAACTAATGAAAGTCCTTAATATACCGGTTTGATTCTTTGGACCCATAAAAGGAACACGATGGACTATTCGATGATGCGATGGCTGATGAGATCTGCGATCATGGCGGTGACTAGTTACTCCGTATCCCCCTTACTACCTTTATTGGTCGTTCCCACGTCTGAAGCCTCGTACCCAGTGACCCGCTATTCTTGTATGGATCATCTGGTGGCCTAAATCCTTCTCTCTTCTTCTCCATCTACTCCGTACCATTCCCACCAACGACCGTCTCAGGTACGAAGGCATAAACTCCCTGCTACCGAGAACTCCGTTTTCAAAACAAACTTCACTTGATAGTAACCGCGATACCTTGTGCAGTAAGTGCAATGGCTCATAGGAGCTGAAACGAAATTCATGGTAATCCATTTCGCGTATGCTAATTTCTCTTTATATTTACAGACATCCACCACTATGAAGTTCTCAACTGTTTCCCTTATGGGTTTGCTGGCCTGCACCGCCACTGCCTCTCCTATCGCAAACCCTCAGCCAGCAGCCGCTGTCAATGTTGATCTCGGTGGCAGTGCTCTCAGCCTTAAGCGTGAGCCTGGTGTTGAGGTTGACCTTGGTGGCGGTGGTGTCAGTGTCAAGCGTGAGCCCGAGCCTGCTGTCAATGTTGACCTTGGTGGTAGTGCTCTCAGCCTTAAGCGTGAGCCTGGTGTTGAGGTTGACCTTGGTGGCGGTGGTGTCAGTGTCAAGCGTGAGCC
>JAOYNU010103008.1:0-16932 GCA_026745395.1 Tympanopsis confertula | reverse complement strand
CGAGCCTGCTGTCAATGTTGACCTCGGTGGTAGTGCTCTCAGCCTTAAGCGTGAGGCCAAGGCCGCTGTTGAAGTCGATCTCGGCGGTGGTGGTCTCAGCGTTTGATAGGCCCTGCTTTAATTGCTCTCAATGGCGCCGTTTCTATACTTGCGCTGTCTTACCTCTTTCAATGTCAGCACCACATCTCCGCAAATATACCTCAGTACTGGGTACAATAGGCCATCTTTTCGACTGGTGAGGCCTAAACGGGGCCCTCGAGAGTTCTCAGGATGTGTCCAATATTCCATGATGGAAACAACTGAAACACCTGGCGCATGAATAGGCTTAATAAATCAAATTCTTCATGCACATAAAAACTCTAATTGCATACGACATAGGCGTCTAATCGATACTACGTGGAGAGTTCTTCAAGTTTTTGACTGAAGTACCTGGCAACTAGTCTCATTTCTCGGTGTTCAATTTGGCTTAATTTCAATGAAATCCAAAACAAAATCAAAGTAGGATCTTTCCTATGGGCAAGTAGCCCCTCTCGGTCTATTCTGGTCCATATATCTTTGATCAATGCTAGAAGTTTTAGTTTTAGCTCCATCGTGCCGTTTCCTATTATGTATGCCAAGGAATACTAACCACGATGCGCAGAATAAATTATTCGAGAAGCAGAAAAAGTAACACAAAGACAGCTCAAGCACTGCCAATAGTTCCCATAATCGAAGCTCTTCGACAGCAATGGCCGCTGCGCGTTCTCAATACCGCTGCTGTCGCTACCCCTGCCGACCCCGCTGCAGCTCCAACTATGCTTCACTGGCCTTCCAATCGAGTTGACAACTGTATCTGTGGCACTTTTTCTCAAAACTCCAATCGTATTTTCAATCATGTCCAGTGCTCACAGCATATTGTGTACAGAGCCTGAGTGGCTTGAAGCTGTTGAGATATTGCACAAGACTATGCGTAAGCAAAAAAAGCCTTAGGATTTTTCCTGGACAAGGGTGATGAGTTCATCAAGAGGAAGGCTTCCATGTCCATGTACATTGTGACTGGACAAAAGCTCAACCTGGGTGAGATAATCGGTCACCTGGCGGAGAGAAAGCCGAGATGGCCTAGACGCAGAACGGTGCCAAGTAAGAACCTTTGTTCTTTTTGTTGAAACAGAGGAGCAAGAATAGCCAAGATGGTGTTCGGAGATCTTGGAATTGCTGTATTAGACAGCTCGATGAAATGTTTATCAGGAAACGCAGGTGCACTCACACAACGGAATAGCAGAGGAATATCATTCGCTGGGTAATTCCGGCATAGTCTTTGATGTCCGAGGCGAAACACCCGGAATAATCAGATTTGCTTCGATACTTGAACAGATTTTTCATTTGGATAGGGGAATGGTCGCAAATATTTCTGGCATTGTAATGTATCTTTGGTAGGTGGCCAGGGATATTTATCCCAAGGTTAACCCATCTGCTGTATTGGAACGAAATGTTTGGTAGTTCTAACGACAGAAATTTGGTCTCAAATGACAGAATTGGATAGGACGCCATTATTAGTACCTGTAAGAAACACTTTGTTACTTCTATTCCGAAGAACCCACATTGATATTGACTAATTTATAAACTTCAAAGCGCGTGCCCAAGCTGAGAATTGCTCCCACCCCAGGCAACAGTTTCTCATACGGTGCCCTTCTCAAACCTTCGATCAAGATGTCACCTGCGAGTTCTCTGGTATGCCACCCATGAAAGTGAGCAGGTTTTTTGAAATTCGAAAAAAAAAGAAAAAAGAAAAAAGAAAAAAATCACTGATGATCGCTAAGAGCGTCGCGCGATGCAAGGAAAGCCGACTGAATTTTCGACTCTGACCAGTGGGTTCGCTTTTGTCATGTTGTGCTCAATGGGCAAATTTATCTTCGCGCTCTTCATTGGAGATGTAGTTATGAACCAGGTTACCTGTCCTGAATCATGAAACCCAGCTCTGCGAACACGCCCTGGATCGTTGGCTCAGTTCTTCTACCAAGTGGTGTCACTGTCATCATTTTCGGGTCTCCGGCTGATTTTGCGAACCCAAAGCGCCTTATTGTTGCTTCCTTTAGCTAGCTTACGATGTGGAATCTTGCTAGAGTCTTCGCGCTCACACCTTCGTTGTCGATCCTGTTTTTCATTGTTCGTGCTATGTAAGGACAATCAATAGGCCCAATGCAATCCACGACTCTCAGCTTTCTAGAAAAGGGTCCTGATTGAACTCGCAGACGACGCGTACTTCAAAAGATACCCAGACATTCCCTTTGATGGATCCTGGGCCACCCTCCTTGCATCTGCCTGCATCGACTTACTCTGCGACGTGCTGGACACGCGCACAGCACCCGGCATTTTAATTCGGTATTTGTCACTGTGGAACGTGGGATCAAGTATTTCGATGAAATTGAGCACATTGGCCCACTGACAGGGAAAGCCGTCAGCATAGACATCATGGAAGTTGCCAAAGATGCTTTGGTTTCAATTGAGCATTTCTTTGAACCGGATCAGATTTTTGTCGACCCTTTCCCCTGGCTCAAGTGTGTTTGATCTCCGTTGCTTGTAAATGCTAGACTGTCAGCTCAATCACTAGAGACTTTACAAATCACGAGCCAACGAGAACTGAATCCGGAGAATCACCAGAGTCACCAGAATTTGGAAATCGAATATTCTTGGTCAAGGTCAGTTCCATCAAACTAGGCCCGAAACGCTGGATCTTGGCCTGAAGTACATACCACATTGGCTAGAGCATGGCTTCGACGTCCAGCAAATCCCAGAGAGTCTATCCTAAGCTCCTAGTCAAAATTGGCTTGGAAAGTCGCGATGAAGTACATATAGGTCATTACCGTGATACAATTCATTAACAATTGAGTGCACTCAAGAAATCAGGATCTGATTGCACTGCATTCAAAGCTACGTATTTATTCAGAAGGGAGCAAATGAAACATTACTAGAGACTACATAGATGTTCTTACCTGATATAGACTCGGTATGGAGATATCACAAAAGCCATGAAGGTAAATCGCGGTGGTCGGTCTTTGTTTCCCCGGGCTCAGTTGATAATTAAATAGTGGAGATTTGTGGAACGAAGGAACAACGGGGACGCGGAGACAACGGATATGCGGTAAACGGTAAATTCGGTTGTTCGGGATATTGGGCAATCACGCAAGCTAATGCCGATGCCAAAGCCAATAGTTACACGATAAACAGAGTACTCCAGGATTCGGCAATTTGGTAGAACTTGGCCATACATTAGTTAATGAATGCTAGAGTACTTTTCAATGAAGCAATTGGCCCGTGGGAGTACCTCGCACGTAACGGCATGTTCGGAGTAGTATGTATTTCCATTTATCAAACGATACATTTCTCTATCATCACCTAGATAGGTACTCTTGTTTTGTTTGAGTCGGTTTTCGTAGCATTACAATTGGGGTTAAGATAGTGGAATGGCATGACAACAGATTTCGCGATACAGTCAACAACTCTCTTCGACTGGCCCCCATTGACCAAAATCCTTCAAATACCCCAAAACCGGGCATCAGCGACCAGATAATGATTTCCCGCCAGAGTGGGGCTTGAATGGTCTCCTGCTGTCTGCTGCAGTACCCTCGTGGCTGTGTTCTTCGGCCGTACCGTCTAAGGACCAGAGCCTGACATCAGCGGTCGACCGGTTGTGCCAGAACCAGCTCTGAATTACATGGAGGTGTCTGCTTTAGATTAAATTTGGCTGTTTGATAATTTAAACATGGAACAACTCAATTGCTCAGTTTCGCAATACAGTCTTCACGCGTCTCATTTTGGGGATTCTTATATTTCGTTCTCTCCCCGAGCTTGGTATCCATGGCTCATAGTATCTTAACCATGTCATTTTTCGGCTTTATTACTTCACTATATATCTTAGCAGGGTATTTGGAAGTATGGCTAAGGTTCTTAGGACCTTTGCAGTCCACCTTATCCGGGGATACAAATTGCCCCGCTCCAAGATTTAAGCCGCATTTCCAGAGGTAAAGTGGGGTTTCGACATTCCGTTGAGGTATGCCAGCTCTATGTAGCTGTATTGCATGATTTTGAATATCAGGCATATTCCTAGTTCTTTGTTTTGATTTATCTGTGAATTCACAAGCTGTATGTTTGTGGAGATACTTATCTCTTCCCAATAAATAAGGGGAGCTGAGATCTTATGTTTCTTAGTGTATCTAACTAACGCTACACATGGGAAGCATGTATTCACTTGATTGGTCGTAGACCCAACAGGAATATCAAAATGTCGATCAGAATTCAACCCCCCCCCCCGAAAAGCTTCGGTAATAAAAACCGTTGATCGAGTTTTGTCAGTTTCAGTTTGAGAGCTAATGATATTGATCCGATAGAAATCGTTTTTGCGCCGTGACAAGGAAAATTTAGCAGAAAATGATAGACACTAGAAGGTCACTAAGAATCAGTTGTGACAATTTCCGTAGAAGCCCGGCACTAGCAACTGGCTTGCAGGAGAAAGGAACATTACCAACATTGGTTTTGCACAGCTCCTGGAAATATCGTGTATCATAAACATTTGCAACTGGAACTAGCTCGTTGTAAAGCCCCCAAAAAGGATTCCAAGGGATCTTCATGCTAGTAAGCAGGGAGTCCACCGTGCAACCCCGAGCATATCTTATGGCCATTGAAGTGTTATTATGAAGTTCCACTCTTCAGACTATAACATTTGTGCGGCATTTTTGGGTCTGAATTAATATGGAATAAGCTAATCCTGTATTTTCTTCTTTGGTCAACGATCAACGGTTCGGTGCAAATCACATTCACATGGCCATATAATTGTGCTTATAAGAACGACTGTCGTTCCCGCCGGATGGTTTTAAATTCAAACACGATCATCTCTCTCAATTGCTAGAAATCAATCCGTGAATATATTTCTTCAATCGCTACAATGGTCAAACTTGTCAATATCCTCTTCATCCTCGCCGGCTCCGCTCTTGCCGATCTGAAAACGTCATGCAAGAACTGTGATCAGGGCCCTAGCTCTGATTGCCAGGCCGCGGTCGCGCAAATCCCAACGACTGGTACCATCTCATCTGGTTCCAATACCGAATGGACTTCAGGTAGCTGCAAGGTTACCTATGTCACTGATGGAGTATCTCCCGATGCTTCTGATGTTGCAGATGCTGCAAACCAATTCCTCAGCGCTTGCTGCACTGGAGATAAATGCTCCGGTGTTGCTTATGACACTGGATCTACCGATGGTCTGCAATCTGGCTGTGTCTGCTTCACTGAAGCTAGCAAGTCTACTTGCATCTGCGACGCAGGAACTCCCACCCTGGACTGCCTTTAGTAAGTCCAATATACTCCTCATAAGAACAGAGCTAACGACAGCGATACAGGAGTCATCAAGAAGAGATGCAATTGAAGGCCTCTTGCATGCTTTTCTTGTTCGCTTGGAACACAAAGCTTATGAATACTAGGACCTCGTCGATGTGCAGGTTCTGTGAAATTGTCAGAAATTGACACTGTCTCATTTCCACTTTGCCAGAGTCTGTAGCTCACCAATCGAAACCGAATATTTCTTTCTCATCGTACCATACAAGTAGATAATCAGCATGGGGTTTGATTTGTTAAATAGACTAAGCTTTGAATGGTTAATAGTAACCAATACAAGTTAATGGGTTATCATCTCCCGAGCATCTGATGAGAATTCAATGCAGAAACCTCAAAAAAACCAGTCATTAATGAAGATGACATCCGAAAGTGTAAAACCAGCGTTGAGGGTGGCCAGATTATATTACTGGAAGCGTTGTATCTGAATGAATATCTTGGTTTCCAAATATAAGCGCGTTCTTCATTGTGTAATTGTATTGCTCTGTTTACGAACAGTTCGGTCCCTTATCATGCATCATGGGAGTTTAATAGTGAGTGTATGTTGCTTTGCCTCTGCCGATTTTCTCAGGCAAGGAATCATGCCCTGATTTAATATGGTGTTTATTTTAGGCCTATTACGTACTCAAGATAATTTTCTCTCCATTTGAATTTAATATGCTCATAAAAAAGGTCAAATTGTCCAATTCGCTCCAGCAGCATAGTCGATATTCATTGAAAAGACGAAGTACATTGATTATCCTGAAAGAATAGTGGCTTTGTTATCCTCATTTTCCTAGCCCAATTTCCCTCTTTCCAAAAGTCGTTATGTTGTTCTCGGCGGGTCACAACATCTAGACGATGCTGACGCTCGTAGAACTGTTTGTGCTTCATCGTGTTCCAGTCAGAAATTTTCCATTGACTTCCATCTGCCCCAACAAATTCAGCGACCTCATCGGGACGCAAAAAGTGAATTACTGATAATCTGACTTTCCCTGGATCTTGCTTGGATGGGATGACCCGATGCAATGACGATCGCAGCACATTCCCTGAGAGAAACTCCATTGAATCGCCGATATTTCATACTGCATGGCCCGGCTTCGGTGGAACAAACATCCATTCCTCCTTAATAGGATGAAAGACCTGCAATCCACTAACCTCAGCGAAAACCATAGAGATACTCCCTAGGTCCGTATGAGGAATATTTCCAACCTTTTCAGACCCAGGAGTGTACGGTAAATACTTCAAGACCTCGAGATCAGTTGGAGAGGAGATGCTCATTGGATGGTACCGAGTTAGGCTCTCATCGCCAGTCATTCCGAGTGAGTTTGACAATTTCTCAACGATTGTCCGACTGAGCTCCCCTAGATGCCCCTGTGTCTCCTGAATAAGAGCAGTCGAATCTTGAAGAATTTTTGGTCCCGGCATCGGTGACTATTGAGAAAACTGAGTCATCGGGGTTTCCATAATCTATGTGAGTTTCCGTTAGTTTTCTGAGAAACCCTCACTGCCCTTCCGGAAATTGACGATGAACTGACTAGCAATCCTTCCCATCCATCTCGTTTCCCTTTGACCGCACCTTCCTATTTACCAGCTGGTTTGTACCTTGTTTCATTATTAGCAAAGATTCGCACTGGGGAAAAGCCATGAATGGGGGAACAGTAAATACTCACGCAAATGGTCGACTTTTAACCCCATCGAAAGACAGCTCAGCCCAATCTTCTTTGGAAGATAGAGGAAGATCGTAGAAGTCAAGTGCCGTCTGTGAGATTTCTTCTACTAAGCCTTTGGTAGACTTGGACGGGTGATCACGGCAATCCAGGTAGAAAAACCCGAGGGATGTACAAGCGTCGAATAGGTCATTCTGAGTCTGCTTGTCACTATTCAAGAGGCCGGCAGCAGATATAGTAACAAGCTTTATCTCAGAAGGCGCAGCATTAGCTGATTCACCGCTTGTTTTAGCTTCATCATTGGAATGCGGCGCCATGATTCCCTTCAAGATATAAATCAAACCAAACCAAGTCGTGAAAGAAGCCGGGCACAAACAATCAGGTGGATGGTAATGGGATAAAAGTTCAAAGCCTTGAGAGGGGATCAAAGGGATTTAAATCTTGACCCAAATAATTAAATCATGGATAATGCAATGGCTCTGATCTACTTGCACGATCCGCTTGTTACAGCTGTTTCTCAATTTGAATCGCTTTTTTGCTCTGGATGTATCACATCAATAATCTAATATCTGCATGACACATATTTTCAAGAAGTTATTTCATAGCTCATCTACGCGTAAGAACAGCTATTGGGTGCGGAGTATGTGAGCCGAGATGAAGATTTGACAGTGACTAACAACAAATACCCACTCAACCGGTATTGTCATTTGTTCAGGTAGATCTGCAAAGCAAGCCACAGATAGCTCGATGTAGCTGAAAGCTCGTACAATGATCAAATAATCGATCTATCTTGCCTTGCTTTTCTACACCTCTCATGTAGTGTAAACCGCGTGTTAGTTAACGTTAGCTAGCACATAACTCATATACTGTATATATATATAGTAGATACCTGCAGAGGTAGCCCGATTAGACTTGGCGCTATTGTATGTAGATATAAATAGTTCTAGTCAGAGGCCTCTCCCCTCCTCTTTCCTCTCTTTAGCTTTGTTATTTCTACGATTCTAAGCATCTTCAATGAGATATCTTTTCTTCTAATCATCTACTGTAATAATAACAAAGCTTAACCCCACTTCAACTACCTTTCCATACATTTTAGCCACAATATAGTCTTACTATCATTAGGTCTATGTGAACTCTCAAGAAACCGATGCAAAATGATAAATTTAGCGCGTAACGTAGAGAAATTCTAAACTTGGGGAAGGAAGGAGAGGAGGAATCCTCCACGATCTAGATAAGCCGCTCCGCGGAGCCTCCCACATCCACGTGATATACTCTATACCGGGGTCTTCCCCACGTGACCGCAGTCTATGTGACTGATATGCAGAATATATGCAGGGCATATGATGTGAACTGTTACATTACCCCCCCATTAGACACAATCTCGACCTTGAAATCGCGCGAGATTCACTCTAGGTGGTGTCAAATTTACCTGTTCCTGGTTCATTATTATTATCTTTATTAGATAAGTCCTCCACACCATCTCGAAGCTACGATTTGAGCTTCCGCAGCTATACTTTTGATGGATTTTAACAATGGAATTCTAGTAAGCAATCCAGTGCGTTTTTGAAATTTCTTATAGAATACCACCGATTATCGATATTATACTCCTTCTATTTAACTTGATAAGTTACACAGTTATTCCTGAACCACTGATTTACCTATACAAAGTAGACTGCGGCATATCCGCTCCAATGGATATTAGATCGATCCTTACATCTGCAATTTGTGGATGTTGGATATCAGTTACTATCCACATCCACACTGCGGATATCAGTCAATATCCACATCCGCACTGCGGATATCCTTGGATATCTGTATTAGCATAAATCTTGCTTACTTTCCTCTATATAGCCCATTATCTGATCTTAATATAGCTTAATAATCTATCTCTTCGGCTGAAATAAATACATATTTAGTTAAGACCAAACTAATAACATCAATTTATAGCTTATACCTTAAAATATTCTAAAGTAAATAAGTATCCAATATTCAATTTTTTAAGGATTTATGGATAAACTTGTGGTTTTGTATATCTGATATTGGGTTAGGAGGTAAATCGTTAATATAGGATTTTATTGTAACTTAAAGATAGAAATATATATCTAACCAATACTTATTTTTCTAAACTTCACACTAAATACAATAAGTAACTTGAACATTATTAATTTTTACCTAATCTTCTTATTATTATATCTAAAAGAGAGCTATAGATCCTATTTAGCTACTGACTATTTTTCAATGTACTCTAATCTTTTGAGCTTAAGAGATTATAAAAAGAAGTTCTTTAAATGTAGACTTTGTAATTCTCAAGGTTATATAGATATTTTGTAGATATTTTGTAGATATCCACAAAATATTTACAAACTATCTACAAAATATCTATACTATTAAAAGATATCTATAAGAAATTCTCAAGATTCTCCAGATATCCTCAGATTATCTATACTAAAATCCACTCTAGTCAATTACTTACTATTTTTAATAAAAGTAAGTTCAGACTAGAGTATTATACTATATTTGCTTTATTCCTAAGCTTTACTATCTCTTTTAATATAAATCTTTTTATTTTTATTCTCTCAAGTATACTATAATCTATATATTATAATTATTGATTCCCAATATCCCAATTATAATTCTCATTTACCGACTCTAATATTGTAGATTTAAATTCCAATCGAATTTATCCTAATAATATCTCTGATTTATTAGATATCTAAACTCTAGTATTATTAATCCTGTCACGGAGGCGATCAGAAGAAAGGATATCTCATTGAAGATGCTCAGAATCGTAGAAATAACGAAGCTAAAGAGAGGAAAGAGGAGAGGAGAGGCCCCTGACTAGAACTATCTACATCCGTATACAATGGTACTAAGCCTAATCGAGCCATCTCTACAGGCATATGCACAGTATATGAGTCATGTATCAGCTAACATTAACTAACACGTGGTTTATATCCCCCCTCTTAAGAGACGACTTGGTTCCTCAAGACATTGCTTCACGACAGCGGCGGAGGACTCTGATTGGCTGGTTCCGTGGCCAATTATCCTCTGGGCGCGGTTCGAGATACTCATCCTCGTGCACGGCGCGCAACTATTCCTCTAATCTTTGCAGGAGTCCAGGACATTTAGGGTAATGATTGTGGTAAGATTTGATCTTCTCCGGCGCGTTTATAAATGATTCTGTGTTGTACTACTAATTGTTGTCAATGTTGATCTAGGAAGCACAGTACTGCAATACTCCACAGCGCAACCGTGAGTCCAATACCTTGTCTACCGTCCACTCCAGGTTATCATTTATCTCTTCTAGAATAGTCTTGTTGGGAATCTAACTGGTAAGGGGGTTATTGACTGTCAGTTTCCTCAATTGATTTGGTGAGAAAACAGAATAAATCTTTATTTAATTAGACAACTTCAGCTGGAAGGTATAGCCAATCTGCTCCACAATCTCAAAGGGTCCCATAGACTTTGCAGATAGCTTCCTGTTGGGTCTTGAGTCCTTCTAGTATTTCTTTATAAGAAATACCTTATCTCCTACTCTGAAATCCACCTCTCTTCAGTATTTATCTGCTTGCTTCTTCTGCTGTCTCTAAGATTTAAGTATTGAAGCCCTCACTAACTCCCAGATTTCCTATAGGGATCTTGTCATTGTTGTTATCTCACTGTTATTCCCGATTATTCCTACCATTGGCAGATCAAAAGATATTTTCAGCTTATACTCTTACTCAATAAAGAATGGAGACTTTCCCGTTGATAATTGAGATAGAGTTGTATTTGCAAAATCGATTATCCCTACTCAATCCGACTAGTTGTCCTAATGGTGGCTTATATATGGGCAAAGGTATTGTTATAAATATTGGTTTGTGATTTCGGTCTGACTATTGGTTTGCTAGTGGTAGATAGTTGATAAATACAGTTAGATCTTCAGAATTGAACAGAGCTACTGCCAGAAGGACAATATAAACTGTGGTTCTTGATTTAAAATAATAGAAGATGGTAACTCTATAAAGACATAAACTCAATTCACAAATAACTATGCTATTTCTTTGGTATCTATATTTTTTTGGTATAGGATAGTAATAGCTCTCTTGGAGAAATAGTTAATTACTACTATAACTGTATTGTAGTTTTTCTTGTTTTTTAAGAGATTATAGAAGTCTACTATATTATAATCCTATGGTTACTTAGGAGTCTTGAGAGGCTATAGTAATCCTAGTATACAATCTTTCCACGGTTTTATTTATTAATATATCAAACAGTTCCGGATATATTATCCTATGTTCTCCTTCTATCCAGTCTAGTAGTATCGAGTCTTCAATAGTTCAGCAGTCTTATCAATCCCAGGGTGGGCTATTGATGGCTAATAATAGATCTTATCTAGCAGTTACACACATAGATGACTGTTATCAGGAACTACCATCAAACCCTTAAAATATAATAGGTCTTTATATTCTTTCCAGTCTTCTTGTTCAGTGGCTACCAAATAATATCCTACTTCTAGTTGGGAACTTATCCTATTTACTTACTAGATCCTATAGATCAACAGTAGAATTTTAATCAGAGGTTCTTAAGGTAATTATGTCTCTTGTACCATACTTCGCGTTATTATGGAGACTATAGGCTTGTAGTTCTCAAAGAGCTTCTCTAGAAGTAGTATTTAAAGTTGCTTGATTGGAGTGAGTAGTCCTTTCCTTAATAACATATCTACAATCACATTTTCCTTTCCGAGCCAGTATTTAATTGTTATATAGTATTCAGATATTAGTTTAGCCCAGCAAATTTGGCGAAGACTAAGGTGCCTTTGGGTCGAGAAGTATTTCAATATATTATAATCTATCAGAATCTTGAATTTCTAATACTGATAGAGTCCAGCTAGCTCTGTATACTACTCTTTCAGAGTTAGAATAATAGTGTAAAGTTCCTATTTAGGTATAGTATAGTTATACTCTATTTAATTATATAATTTTGAGTAGTAGGCTACTAGATACTAGTTCCTATCTTTAGTCTGCTGTATTAAGGCTATACCTGCTATATCTCTAGAGGAATCAGTCTCAACACAAGTAAGTCACTCTAGCTAATAGTGCAATAAAATCAGTGCGGTTAGTAATACTTCTTTTAGGTTATTAAAGGTTTGTTAATATAGAGAATCCCATAAGAACTCTATATTGTTCTGGGTAAGATGGTATAGAGGTTTAGCTTACTGACTAAAATAGTATATGAATTTGTAATAGAACCCTATAAAACTAAGAAAAGAATATACATCCTTTTGAGTCTGAGAAATTTTCCAGTTATAAACAGCTTGTAGCTTAGTAGGATTAGTATGGACTCTATTAATATTAATAATGAAGCTCAGGAACTTGGTAGACTGAGTATTGAATTTGCACTTATATAGGGCTATTTGCAGACTAGCCTTATAAAGTTTCTGTAGTATCTTTTTTATATAATAGTGATGAGTCAATAGATCCTTACTGTAGATCAGAATATTGTCTATAAAGACTATAATAAATTGGTTAAGATATTTAGCCAGGGCTTTATTGATATAATATTGGAAAGCTACTGGACTATTAGATAATTTAAATAGTATTACTTGATACTTGAACAACCTATATTATATACAGAATATTGTCTTATCTTTGGAGTCTGAATGGAGTTAAATCCAATAGAATTCTTATCAGATATCCAGTTTAGTAAAGTATTTAGCCTTTGAGATGTATATCAGTAACTCATCAATAAGGGGTAAGAGATAATAATTCTTCTTGGTAATTGTATTTAGCTTGTAGTAGTCCACACAGAATTATAGATCTTCCTCTGGCTTCTTTACTATTAGAATTGGGAAAGTAAAATAGATATAACTTGGAATGATAAATTTTTTTCTCAAATTTTCCTCAATATACTGCCGAGAAACTTTGAGTTTCTTGATTGTTATCTTGTATAGTGGATAGTAACTAATATTCACATCTCAGCCTTCCTCAAGGTCAATCTTTATATCTGAATCTTAATAGGGAGGAAGAGTATTAGATTATATCTTTGAGGCTATATCAGCAAATTTATAATAATATTCTAGTAATGTAGTCTTGGATTTAACTGTCTCTTTAGCTAGGCGATATTTTTTGAGGATATGGTTAATATCAGTAATAGATACTATAAAAGTCTCTATTTTTGAATTTGGTAGAAGATAATAATAGGACTCAGCAGAGATAACTGAGATCTGGACTGTTAAAGACAGTTTTAGGTATCTCTTGTTACTAGCCTTGGTAATTATTGTCTTATTATCGAGATTCTACTATATCTTTTAAAGGATATTTTTCTTAATTGAGTTTCTATAGTATTTCCTCTGGGTTTCCAGTCGAAAAGTAGGGTAATTCCATTACTCTAGCTCGATCTCTTTATTTATTCTTTTATTGCGACAATCTGTATCTTGCTGAAAGGAGGGGTTCTTTAATATCTTTTTAAAAAGACAGTAGTATAAAAGGAATATAAAGCTAGTTGCTATCTTGTTGAAGTTTGGAGGAAGTTCCTTTGGCCACAAGATATATTTTTCTTTGATATTCAGCTTAGTATTATAGTCTGCAAAGAACTTTCTACCCAAAATAATATCTTAACTAGGAGCAAGATATATAATGATAAAGAAGATTCTCTAGAAATGATAGTTATCTATTATCAAAGA
This sequence comes from Tympanopsis confertula, assembly GCA_026745395.1. Classification (NCBI taxonomy): domain Eukaryota; kingdom Fungi; phylum Ascomycota; class Sordariomycetes; order Coronophorales; family Scortechiniaceae; genus Tympanopsis; species Tympanopsis confertula. The sequence goes on along the minus strand of JAOYNU010103008.1, from coordinate 3,255 downwards.
AAGCTAGACTCTCTAGGTTGCTAGCTTGCTAGATTATTCTTTGTAAGTTGAGAGTAGGATAGATTAAAGTAGCTTTCTTATCTTGAGACCGAATTTGCTAAAGACAGTAATTAGTCATACATCTATAAGGACTAGTAAATTAGCTCTAGTATTACTAAGAATAGAGACAGTAGAAGAATATCCATTATAAGCTATCTGCAATTCAAATAATAAGCTATCTCTATTGATTAAGTTGTGTAACTATAGTAAATCTTGCTAGCTCATAGGGGAGTCTTTCTGTAAGTCTAGTCGTTTTCTGATATTCCCTCTAGTTTGGCGAGTTACTAGTTAGTAGCCTTAGATTAAGCAGTCAAAACCGAGACTGAGGTTAAGGCTACAGGTATAGCAGCCTTCTTCTTGAAATATACTGATAATATATGTTCTTACTCACTGCAATAAAAGTACAATCCCTTTAAGATACAATATTGTCTCTCTTCAGTAGACAATTCAATTCACTTACTGCCTATAGTAGTTAAGGCTATCAAAATAGTAGAATCTATAGTCTTCTTGTTATTTCTTCTATAATTTCCAGTAGTACTACTATAATAGTAACATTATATCTCAAGGAATTTAGCCTCTACACAACAGAAGTTAACTAGGTTATCAAATGAGTTAGAGTTAATAGTACAATAACTAATAGTTTGGTTCCTGAGAGTATCATATAGTTTATTGTAGAAATCCACCTTTATATTCTCCTACAGATAACCAGAAAGAGATAACAATCTCAAGAATTTCTTATAGAATATATTGAAATTATCTATAGATTTCATCCAGAAATAGCTCAGTTTATAGTGGGTATTCTCACTTTTATAGGGATTATAGAATATAGACTCGAGATAATTAAATATATTCTTTGTGTCTTAGTAAGAGTTGGTACAATTACAATGACGGATAGCGATCTACAAACTAGCCTTGCCTACACAACAGCTCTTAATATACACTAGGCATTGTTCTGGAGTATTATATCAGTTGGTATTGATTCTTAGTTTATTCTCCATTCTGTTGTACTATTCAATAAAATCGAAATCTTTCTCCTTTCCATCAATCAGAAGGGGGAAATCGGGAACTCTTTCTGACTTTAAAATCTTAGCAGCTGTAGATTGAGTTGTTATAGCTCCTATAGATTTACAAGAGTTATAAGAATTAGGGCTAGAGATAGGAAAGAGTTTATAATAGACTAGAGCTATCAACAGTTGTCTCTAGAAATTCTCTTTCTACCAGAAGACAGTATCAAATTAGTTCTTTATCTAGAAGAACTGCTTCTTCCAGTCAGCTTTCTTAATACATTAATAAGCACAAACTTTTTCCATTTACTAGAAATTGGTAGTGATTGAATTGCGATTATAAACAGCCTTAGCCAGCTGCTCTTTCAGACAAGTAATCTTATTATTTTGGTACTCTAGTTCCGCGGACTAGTTATTGTGCTTCTCCATTAGGGCAGTTATTTCCTTATCTAGCTCCTCTCGATTCTGCTTCTAGGCAAGTACTATAATAGCGATATTCTTGAACATACTAGCTATATCTTCACAGTATATTTTGTCAAAAATAGCTTAGTTCTTGATAGTAATAACATAATTAGAATTCTTATAGTAGATAAGATAGAAACCTCTTATTGTAACTACTTGAGGAATAGCTTTCTTTACAACAGGAGTAGGGAGAGAAACTGAGTAGTATCCAGGAGTCTAGGGAATATCTTAGCTAGACAAAGCTATATTGAATTCAGTTCAGATCAAATTGTTTGGGGATTTGGGATTGAAAGATGCATATAGACCTAATGATAGCAAGACTGCGTTATAGCTAAATTGCATAGAAGAGTAGTTAAAGTGGGTTTGAGCTTTGTTATTGTTATAGAGACAATCAGAAGAAAGGATATCTCATTGAAGATGCTCAGGATCGTAGAAATAATGAAGCTAAAGAGAGAAAAGAGGAGGGGAGAGGCCCCTGACTAGAACTATCTATATCTGCACACAACAGTACTAAGCCTAATTAAGCTACCTCTACAGGCATATACACAGTATATAAGTCATGTATTAGCTAATGTTAACTAACACACAGTTTACAAATCCCATCTATATATTTAGTCTTTTTAACTCTTATATCTACTTCCCTTACTTGTATCGTGTTACAGTACACACCTCATATGGATAGTAAATAGCTATAATCAACTTGAAGTTAATTATTCTAGCCTTTTGGTTAGTAGTTTGGTTATTTATGCTAGTCCTTAATATATCGGGCCTCTGCTTTAGAAAAACTAGATTTTATATCTATTCAACTCTATATATAACAATATAGAGAATTTACAAAAGAAATTTATTAGTTAGTAGCTTATAACTAAGTATAGATTATAATCTAATATAAGAAAGAGTATTTGATGGGAATCAAAGAGTAAATTAGATATCTAAAACAGTTTTTACTAGATTACAAATAAGAAAAATAGAAAGCTAAAGATTATATATAAGTTATATCTCTATATAATTAGCTATTTAAGATTTCAGTATACTAGTTCTTTACCTATGACAAAATATCTTAAGAATAGAGTATACTCAAAAAAGTCTAGTTCTAGAATTGATTAGCTTCTTAAATAAATAGTTAGTTAATTAGGATTTCTTAAGTAATATTACTTTAGGTTACTAATACTAAACTCCTTTATCTAGTTAGTTATCTCTAGTATATCATTTTCCCAAGATCAACTCTCTAATACAATTCTACAATTCATCTCAACTATATATCTATCTTTCTGAGTTATTGAGTATTCTCAGTTTTATTATATAATAGAGATTATTTAATAGTTCTCTATTAAACTAACAATCCCATCTATATAAACTATTTGATATTATCTTAATACAATAATTCTAAATAATTAATAAAAGGTCTTATAATAACTTCCAGAGGGAAGTTACCTATTAATAGCCTTAGATTATTAGACCTCCTCTTTCCAATAGGCTTTTATAGCTGTTACTAGTTACTTTATCAATTATAAATAGAAATATTATAAGATTCTTCTTAGTTTTAAGCATATTTAAGACTCTTATAGTAATAAAAATCTCAGTAAGACAGTTATATAAATTCTGAATAACTATAGAATTTTAGAATATATATTATTAATTACTACTAATAATATAACTAATAATAATACTCTTATGTGAGGAAATTGGGGAACAAGGGATCTCGTAACCTTGGCAGCTCTAGAATCAAGCTGACTAATAAAGAAGATTG